>RJWM01029128.1:0-25230 GCA_004363535.1 Dasyprocta punctata | reverse complement strand
ATAGATTCGATAACACAGAAGAAATGGACAGATTCCTAGAAACCTATGAATTACCAAAGCTGAATCAAGAAGATGTAAAGCTGCTGAATAACCCAATTTCAGCTAATGAAATTGAAAATGTAATTAAGACTCTACCAACAAAGAAAAGCCCGGGCCCTGATGGATTCACTGCTGAATTCTATAAGAAATTCAGGGAAGATTTAATGCCAACACTCCTCAAACTCTTCAATGAAATCAAAAGGGAAGCAATTCTCCCTAACTCATTCCTGGAAACAAGTATCACCCTAATACCAAAACCAGAGAAAGACCCAACCAAAAAAGAAAATTACAGGCCAATCTCCCTAATGAACATAGATGCAAAAATCCTCAATAAAATACTGGCAAATAGAACACAGCAAGTTATCAGGAAGATTATACACCACGATCAAGTGGGATTCTTCGCAGGAATGCAGGGATGGTTCAACATACGCAAATCAATACATGTAATACACCATACCAACAGGGCCAAGGACAAGAACCACATGGTCATCTCAATAGATGTAGAAAAGGCTTTTGACAAAATCCAACACCCATTCATGATAAAAACCCTACAGAAAATTGGAATAGATGGTCTCTACCTCAACCTGATAAAAGCCACATATCATAAACCAATAGCCAACATCTTACTAAATGGAGAAAAACTGAAAACTTTCAACCTAAAATCAGGAACAAGACAAGGATGTCCATTATCACCACTCCTATGCAATATAGTTCTGGAAATATTAGCCAGAGCAATTAGACAAGAGAAAGAAATAAAGGGAATAAGGATAAGAAAGGAAGAAGTGAAATTATCATTATTTGCAGACGATATGATACTCTAAATAGAAGACCCCCAAAAATTCATTAGAAGACTTCTAGAAGTAATAACCAAATTTAGTAATGTAGCTAGATACAAGGTCAACACATAAAAATCAATAGCATTCCTGTACACAAACAACAAAGTCACTGAGAGAGAAATAAGGGAAACCACACTATAACATCCAAAAGAATGAAATACTTAGGAATCAGTCTAACTAAGGAAGTAAAAGATCTATACAGCGAAAATTACATTACTCTGAAGAAGGAAATCGAAGAAGATTTCAGAAAATGCAAAGATATTCCCTGTTCATGGATAGGAAGAACAAACATCGTGAAAATGGTCATTCTCCCCAAAATTATTATACAGATTCAATGCAATCTCAATCAAAATACCACCTGCCTACCTCACAGAGCTAGAGAAGGCATTCCTGAAATTCATCTGGAACCAGAAAAGACCTAGAATAGCAAAGGCAATTCTGGGCAACAAAGGGAAGGCAGGAGGCATCACAATCACAATCCCTGACTTGAAACTGTACTACAAGCTGCTGTGATAAAATCAGCATGGTACTAGAATCAAAACAGACCTGAAGATCAATGGAATAGATTAGAAGATACAGCCACAACAACAAACACACTCAGCCACCTCATCTTTGATAAAGGGGCCAAACATGTACATTGGAAGAAAGATAGCCTCTTTAACAAATGGTGCTGGAAAAACTGGCTTTCCATATGCTGTAAACTAAAACTAGATCCATGCTTATCACCATACACTAAAATAAAGTCAAAATGGATCAAAGATCTGAATAGAAAAACAGAGACACTAAACTTACTAGAAGACAGAGTAGGTAAAAATCTTGATGACATAGGAGTAGGCAGAGAGTTCATGAACAAAAATGAAATTGCACGGGAAACACTTCCCAGAACCAACAACTAGAATCTCATCTTACTAAAAAGTTTTTGCATGTCAGAGGAAATCTCCAACAGAGTGAAAAGAAAACCCACGAACTGGGAAAATATCTTAGCCAATTGTCCATCAGACCAAGGACTTTTATCTAAAACATACAAAGAATTAAAAGAAATCAGGCCCCTAAAATTCAAGGACCCAATCCAAAACTGGGCATCTGAGATGAATACACACTTCTCAGAGAAGCAAATACAAATGGCAAATAAATATGTGAAAAAATGTTCAACATCAATGGCCATTTGGGAAATGCAAATTAAAACAATGCTGAGATTCCATCTCACCCCAGAAAGGATGGCCAAGATTAAAAAATCAACCAACAACAAATGCTGGAGGGGCTGTGGGGAAAAATGAACTCTTCTCCACTGTTGGTGGGAGTGTAGACTGGTGCAACCATTGTGGAAAAGAGTGTGGAGATTCCTCAAGAAGCTAGGATTAGAGATCCCATTCAAACCAGCTATCCCACTTCTGGGCATTTTCCCAGAAGAACTGAAAACATCATACCACAGTGATATCTGTGCACCCATGTTCATAGCAACACAATTTGTAATAGCCACATCTTGGAAACAACCCAAGTGCCCATCGATCAAAGAATGGATAAAAAAAGATGTGGTATTTTTATACAAGGGAGTACTACTCAGTTATTAAGAAAGATTGCATTGAGACTTTTATAAGTAAATGGTCAGGACTTGAGACCATACTCATAAGTGACATAAATCAATGCCACATGTGTAAATACCATATTGTCTCCCTAGTGTAAGAAACAGAAAAAGTATATATGATTCAAAATCTATGATAAATACTATGTAAGGGCAAAAAGCAGCTCAAAGAGCAAAAGTAATTGGGAAGGGAAAAGGGGAAAAGACGGAAGGGAAAAGGAAAAGATATAAATCTGTATATATGTGTATGTAAGATAACTAAAATGAACACAGTGCTGAATGTATTCGTTGTTGAGAGAGAACAATTAATACTCATATGATTGGATCAGTTTTACATGTCTATATCTGTTAATGTAAGTAACCATTTTGAAGATAACAATATGCAGTATTGTAACCATTGTCAAGTTTCTATCATCATGTTTTGTAAACCTGCAATGTTACTGTTGTGCATTTACTCTACTCATTTGTTTATCTTTTTTGCTTGTTGTCTTTGTCATATATGTCTTTTTTTTCTTTTTTTCTTCGCTTAAATAAAAAAATAAAAAATAAAAATAAAAAAATAAAAATAATGTTATCCCCGACACCAGGTGCTAACCAAGGATACCTCTCCCTGCCCTTGTGGGGAGAGGCCTGCCCACTGTGGGAAGTATCTTGTTTCTTCCAAGGTAGCAAGGTATCTGGCCTTCTGCACTAGCTCCTTTGAGGGCCTAGCCCTGTATGACTGCCTATAATATTTCTGTCAAACTCAGTTGCCTGTAAAAATCCTCATCCCACTACCCAGGCATGGTGGTGCACACCTTTAATTCCAGCACTTGGGAGGCTGAGGTAGGAGGAGTGTTGGGAGTTCAAGGCCGGCTTGGGCTACAATGTGAGCGCAAGGCCGGCCTGAGCTACATAGTGCAACCCTGCCTCAAAAAAAATCTAGGGCCAGGACTTTGGCCTGTCTGGCAGGTGCGAGGTTATGAGTTCAGTCCCCAGTGCCACCCAAAAAAAATCCTCAGCCCCGAAGAAGTAACTCAAACTACCATGAGGGAGTAATGGGTGATGACCAGTCTGGCTTCTTCAGGCTGAAGGGCGTTGCAGTTGTTGATCAGCAGTCAGGGATCTCTGCAGAGGTTCTACCTAATGACCCTTGATAGAAACCAGGCATTTTTTACCTTGGGTAGGCATACAGCTTTAAGTCTAGAAGAGACAAAGGAAAAGAAACAAGTATGAATGAGCCAAATAATATAATTAATAAGATAATTATGAGTACAGTTAATAAAGATTTCCACCATGAGGAGCTAGTAATGGCTTCCCATGGGGAGGATAAGAAGGTACAGGAAATTTGACAGTCTGACATGTCATTGATTTGTCATCTAATATCTTGAATAGCTTTTGTGATATTAGCAGAAGGATCAGGAATATATGCACAACATTTAGTTTTTACAATTGCACAAGTACCTCCTGTGTTGCTGTTAGAGTGTCTAATGCCACCCTACTTTGGAGGATTGTCTGTTTTATTAATTTTACTTTTTTATTTAGGAGAGTGAGATCAGCTGTGATGTTTAAGGCCCACTGAGTATAGTCAGTTAAGTCCTCTATATGTGTCATATAACCTTTTTTCTGGACAAGATCTGGTGGATCCCAGTAGAAGGACTCTAAAAGAACTTCAGCATATTTGTCATTGGTTTTATCTGTATGATGCCTTGGGGTTTGGCACATTTCGGGCAACAACAAATTTTACTCAAAGCATGTATAATCAAAGTTTGTATACAAAGGAATGTACAATCAAAGCATGAACATTAGGCCTGACAGGTAAGTTTAGAAACTGCTTCTAAGGAATAGCAATTATAATCCATTGGCTCTTAGGTTCCTTTATTGATGGAGTTTGACATTTTGTCTTACAATTATCTCTAAATTTGAGTGAAGACAAATTTATTCCAGTTACAGTTTAAGCAAGATATTTTGGTGACTGTTTATTGAGGTAAAATGCCTGGAAGGAATACTAGAGTTGAGAAGGACAGAGAGGAGATGGGGCAAGGAGGTAGCTGTAGTTTCCCTAGGTGTCTTATCGTCTTCAGCAGGTCTTATCTGCCACAGTGATCACTAGCCCTAGGGCTTTGAGCTGTGACCAGAAAAGAGCAGGGAGTTTCCCTGCTCCAATCTGGCTCAAAGGGCAGGACAAGGAGCACTTGGATACCTCCTTGACTGCTCAACAAATAGCCATAAATTTTATTAAACCAGTTTTAAAGTATGGCTTTGTAGTTGATATCATTATTACCTGGAGTATCAATCTGTTTGTTTATTTGTTTGTTGCTTCATCTGCTTGTGAGTGCCTGGCCCATAAGAGTAGTTCAGTCCCAAATAGACTTAACTCCTGGGTTTGGGGAGGAAGGCAAACACAGCGTTCTTACACTCCACAAGCAGTAAGTGAACTTAAGAGATGCAGGACAAATCTCTCTTTAGCTCCAAAATTGGTAATGTGTTAGAAACAAAGCAACTCTAAGATTGAGCAACCAATGAAAATAATAAATAATGTGACTCTACTCTCCCTCCTCCCCCAATTCTATCATAAGAACAGATTCTAAAGAACACAGTAAGCTCTGGATACACAATCAACTAATGCTACTACTTCAGGGATAGATCTCTGCAACCTCTTTCCATGTTGTCTGGGCTCTTTGCATCACTCTGTGGAATTGGCAGAGCAAGATGCCTGTATTGATGAAAAGTTATGTTTCAAAGGATTAACCTTTAAATGATAGAGTTCAGCTTTGCGAGCAATGGAAAAAGCTCCTGTGATGTTGGTTTCCTCTTTATTTACAGTTTTCTCAGTTTAAGGACATAATTTTTTGTGATCCCTGAACTACTTGAAAGCTTTTTTTTTATTTAGCCTATTCAATCTGAAAAAAAAAAAAACTACCATCTGCTTTCAGTATTATTTCTTTTCCTTGATCTTACTTTCCAAACCACTGTTATCCTATTACTCTACACTAAAGCATATTTTTATACTTTAAAACTGGCTAGTTGATTTATTTTATTTGCTTTTTTGTTTAATGATTTTGTGTTTAGCGAAAAATAAAGCCTTATATGAGGGTATGTCCCTGTGAGATAAACCAGAAGCCCCTGTAACTACTTTAGAGATCGTACAAGTTAAAAAGAAATTGCAATAATGTCATTACTTACACAGAATCTGTAGTGACATCAAAGACATCGGAATATGTTCAGACTTTTTATTAACCAAAAAGCCCCCACTAATTTTTAGGTAAATTCATCTTTCATTAGCCTACCACTGTGTTCTGTCCTTCCCAGAACCACTTTGAGATGTGGCAAAGGACCTGGGTGCTTGTCACAGGTACACCTTCAAAACTCAGGAAGTTACAACTCTGGCTTCTTCTTCACTTTCTACTTGTATGACTAGAAAGTTCAGCTAATGGTGATATGCTGAGACTCTCTCTGACCTTTTCTGGGTCTTCACACAGCCCTTAACATGCTCATGGCTTCCTAGACTCCAAAGAATATGTTAGAGTTTGCTAAACCCTCTATGTGCATCTCAACTCCCAGAATCTCTTTCTAAGTTTCTGACCAGGCTTGTTTGCCCTAATGGGTATTGAAGCTCCAAGTTGCCAAGCTATTAAACAATTCCCCGACTGTTCTTCATTAATGCCTTAGGGACAGAGCTATTTTCTCCAAATCAAACTCTGATTTAGGTAATCAGGTCAGGCAATGACAATGCCACTGGTCTAATTAACTGAATTTTGGTTCAAAAAAAAATCATCATTATGATTTTACCTAAAATAACCCCAAAAACTTCACATGTTTCGAAGGTGAGTGGATCATAAGGAAGCCACAGCTCAGTGTGATGTTAAGGGGTGGGGCCTGGTTAGAAGTCGGTCACTGAGGGTACAGCCTGCAATGGTGCATCTTCAAAGCCAGCTCTTTCCTCCTCTCTCTGCTTCCTAGCCACTATAACACAAGTAGATTTCCTCCTCAGCAGATCCTAACACCACACCATTTCTACCTTGTTGCCAGTCAACCAGGAACTGTAACCAAGAGCCAAAATAAAACTCTTGACCTTTAACTTGCAGTTGTCGGACATTTTGTCTCAGCAATGACAAAGTGACAGAGACAGATTTTGGTACCAGAGGAGTGGAGTTACTGCTGTAACTGTTACCCATCATGTGGTTTAGAAGTCTTTGGTACTGATTTGTGGGACGAACTTGGAAAGATTTGGAGATCCCTGTTTTAATCACTTTCTCATTGTTGCAACAAAATACCTGATACCTACAATTCAGAGTTTTATTTTGGTTCGTGTTTTAGAAGTTCCACTTCTGCAGGTTCAAACACAGAAATTGCATGGTTAGAAGGACCTGGCAAAGAGAAAGCTGCTCCCCTCATGGCAACTGGGAAGCAGAGAGAGATGAAAGAAGTTGAGGAGGGAGATATATTCTTCCAGGTCACACTCCCAGGGACCCACATCTTTCAACCAGGTCCTACCTCCTATCATCACATTTAGCTATAGCACCCCTGTGATTCAATCACCTTTCAAAAGACCTGTCTAAGAACACTGGAAGTGTTGGATATAAACTAGAAAAATACCATCTAGCAAAGCTCTAGAATGCTGTAAGCTGAGCTTGATGAGAGATTCTTGGCAGAGCTCTGATGACCAGAATGGCAATAAAAATGAAGATGGTAAAGACATGATCAGAAAGTGTTAGTTAGGAAAAAGGACTTCATTGGCAGTTTTTCTCCAGTTCATGTTAGTTATTCTCTGGCAGAAAATTTTTCTGCATTATTTCCATGTCCCAAGACCCCACAGGAGACTGAGATGAAGGATGGTAAACTAATTAACCTTTAGAGGAAATTTCAAGGCAGCCTAACAATCAGGCTGTGACATGGGAAGCCTTAAACCAGGTTTAGACTGAAAAACAGAACCAAAAAGTCTATTTAAGCTGGGGATTTAGCTCAGTGGCTGAAGCACTTGTCTGGCAGGGGCAAGGTTGTGAGTTCATTCCCCAGTACAAAAAAAAATCTATTTAAAATGTTTTCGATTTTGTCAGAAAGGAAGCACCTTCCAAAGTTAAGAGAAAAACATGGTTGCAGAAAAGATCAGCATTAAAAAGAAGCCAAGTACCATGCCACAGAACAACAGGGGGCCTGAGTGGTACTCAAGCTGGTGGCATTCACATGGTGCCGGTTTTATGGGTATGCAGAATAAAAGAACTGTTGGTTTGGGGAGGCTTCCTCCCAGATTTCAGAAGAAGGTCTTAGGGATCAGGCAGTTGCCTCTGAGAAGGCAATGCATGTAGCTATGAAAGTGAAGTCAAAAGTGCAAGGCAGACCACAGAAAGCTGGAGATGGCAGGAATATAGATCATCAAAGGAAAGCTGCAGGCAGTGAGTAAAGCCACCTCAATGCTATAGTAGTGAAACTACTCAAGCCTTTAGAATTCACATCTTGCCACAGCTTGCCCCAGATACTGAACATGAAGCTATACTATTTAATGTTTGCCCTGCTGAGTTTTGGTGTTGCTTTAGTCCCATTCCTTTCTGTCCATCTATTTTTCACTTTGGAATGGGAATGTTTACCCTGTACTGTAGCTAACAGTTTGTCTTCAGTATCAGTGGAGACATTGAACTTGGACTTTTCAGCAATGTTGGATCTGTAAAGACTTTGGCAGCTCTTAGAGATGGGCTAAATGTATTTTACATAAAGAGATGGACATTAGTCTTTTGGGAACCAGGAATGGATGTAATGGTTTAAATCTAAAATGGTCCCAAAAGCCCTATGTGTTTGGAACATGTTTGGATGGGGGGCTCAATATGCTCATCAGTATATTAGTCCACTGATGAATTCATAGCTGATTTGCTATTAAGAGGTGGAGCTAATTTGCTGTTAAGAGGTGGAACCTGGTGAAAGGCAAGTCACTGAGCAAATGAGAGGTTGACCTGGAAGGCTATAGTGTATCACCACTCCTGACTCCTCCCTTTACTCCCTGCTTCCTGGTCAGCACAACATGAGCGTCTTTTTATCTGCCATGCACCACTGCCACCCTGTTTCTCCCTTGGAGTCAGATAACTATAAACTGAACTGTGAATCAAAATAAACCTCTCACTGGGGATATACCTCAGCAGCACAATGCCTGCCTGGTAAGTGCAAGTTCGTGAGTTTGATTCCCAGTACCAAAAACAAAAGCCAAAAGCAAAACAAACCTCTCTTCCTCTAAATTGTGGGTAAAAGGTATTTTGTTTCAGCAGTGAGAATGTGCCTAAGACAATGCTGTTCATAAAAGTACTGTATTTATGTTAAAACATAATTGTGGGGAGCAGCTGAGCTGGAGTTGATCACACATTTGGGGTTGCAGCAAGGCCAGCCCTAGGAATACAGACTGCCAGAGGTGAACCATGTAAACAAGCTGTTGGGACCAAAGCAAAGCCGGCCCAGCAACTGTCTGGCCTTGGTGTTCCTCCCTGTTAACTACAGCACAGATAGCTCATGAATATTTTGCTTTCAGTGTTCTCAGTAAAACACTGAAACTTTGCACTTTTGACCCTATAGTGTGCTTCCCCACTTTGTACTGTGTATAAATAAACATGCAGACCATGCTGGGTTGTTGGCTGTGGTTCCATCACAGAGGTCAGGTCCCACCCCGTCCCACCTTTCCTTTTATATGTCTTGTTTCTCCTAAATCTCCTGTTGACCCTTCTCAGGACCCTACTATTGTTAATTCTTAAATAATGCAATAATAGTGTTTTGAATTTTCTTAATTTTAGTATCTCATATATTAAATATTAATAGACATAGTATGCATGAACAAAACATCTCTAGGTTCCTCAATGATTTTTTAGAGTACTGAGATTAAAGGGTTTGAGAAATACTGATTTACTGAGTATAAAATTATGAGTTCAAAGGATTTTTCAGTTAACACTTTGAAGGTGCTATGTTATTGCATTCCTGTATCTAATGCCTTTAAAGAAAAGCTTTTTATGAATTTTATTCTTGCTCCTTCGTGGTGATTTTTTTTTTCTCTGCAGAAGCTTTTACAATATTCTCTGGCTCTTAGTTGTTCTTAAAGTTTATTATAGTATATTCAGGTGTAAATTTCCTCTTATCTATTCTACTTTGTAATCTATGAATTTTTTCTACTTGTGTTCATTTGGGAAATTTTTCCATAATCATTTCTCCAAATATTTATTCTACTTTACTGATTGTTTCCTCTCTCTTAGGCCTTCATTTTCATTGAACAGATGGTAACAATAATCCTTCTACACTTCATGACTTTCATTTATATTTTCTACCCTTTTATTTCTTCCTAAGCAGGAAGAAATTCTCCAGGTAATCATAAATTTCTAACTCATTCTTCTATCCCATTGAGTTTTCTTCTTATTCAATAAATTTCTAATCTTCTATTGTGAAACATAGCAAAAAGAGAGAAAGATATATAAAATAAACATATCTAGCTGAACTATCATAAAGTGAATCCTCATATGATCACCATCAGATGTCATTTCATGGGTATGTGACCTGTGCACTTAAACAGAGATATGCATTTAAAAGAACATTCTTTAATATCTGTTGCCTCTGTTTGGAGAATATTTTAATAATTTTTAAGTCACAGGCCCCACATTTTCATTTCAAACTGGCTCCACAAATTATGTAGCTTGACTGGATCACCACATGCCAAAAAACCAAAAATTTTTACACAGGAATTTCCCAACATGTCCCTTAACAATTGGCATTTCTTCCCTTGCTAAAAGGATAGTATGTGTCCTGATTTTTGTGGTAAATGCTTCACTGATTTGGTTACAGTTTTTCTATCTGGGCATGATCTGAACTCATATAGTTTTATTTTTCTTGCCTTTGGGAATGTCTTACATTATGGTACATTAATAAAATGGGGTATACCAAAGTTATTAAAATTTCAATTATGAAAATTATAGGGCATTCTATTTCCCTAATAAGATGCCTGATTATAAGAAGTTCTGCTCCCTTCCCTAACCTAACCCTGAAGATGAAACATAGAAAAGAATCATGAAAGAAGTTAGAGATTTAATGTAAAAGGGGAGAATCCACAATATATTAGGTGCACCTCATAAACAGGATTTCTACACAGACAATGAGCAAGTGATCATGCCATGTATAAGTATGATAAATGCCCAAGCAAAAGTACCTGGTCCAATAAAAGCACATCAATGGTATTTGCCTAATCCTGGAGAATCAGAGAAGACTTCTCAGGGTAACTTTTGCTCTGAGATCTAAAAGTTGAATAGACCTTTACTGAAATGAAACTCACTGAGGGACAGAGTACACATGGCTCAAGAATTCTAAGACAATAATATGCAGCAAGAGAAGAAAAGTGTCAGATATAGGGCAGGGCCCAGACCAAACAGGCTTTATCTCAATGCAACAGAAATGATTTTAAGTAGGTCAGTTGATACCATCTAATTCAATTATAAATGATCACTTGAGGAGCAGAGAATGGAGTGGAAGAGAAAAGTGGAAATGAACAAACCAAGTAGAAAGCTACTACTGTAATACCATCGAGAGGTGCTGATGGTTAGTCCAGGACAGCTTCATGAAGGATGAAGAGAAAGAAAAACATTTGAAAAGTACTAAGGTGTAAAACAGTCATTTGTGGTCATGGGAGTTGGAATAGAAGGATGCATCCAGATTAAGAATCACCCCCAAGTTCCTGATTTACATGCCGAAATGAAGAGTGGTACCATGTGCTGGGAAGGGAAACCCAGAAAGAGAACACATGAGGACAGGTGTCTAAACAATTAACTTGGTTCTGTTTTAAACATGATGATGTAGCTTCTTGTGAGATTTCCAGTGGTGATGGTGACTAAGCAGTGTAGGTCTTTTTCTTGGCCTCTGATCACAAGAGTTTATTATAGAAAACAATAGAGAAAAGTTACAACAATCAATATTCTCTTTATGCATAATTTTTCTTCATTTCTTAAGACAATAATATAAGAGGCACTGTTTTTATTAGGATAGGCTCATTTTCAGGCCATAACTCTAGTCTGTAAGGCACTGTAATCTATTGTCTTTAATAAAAAAACATTCACAATCTAGACATATAATAATAATAGCAACAACTTGCAGGAGCACTTTAAAAAACATTGTAATGTAACTCATATTAGGTGCTCAAATTCCTATCAAACAAAGAGGAGTATACTGGTAAGGGTTCTCTAGAAGAATAGATTTTTTAAATTGGCTTACAAGATCAGAAGCAAGATTGTCCACAAGTGACATCTGCATGTTGCCGAGTCAGAAAATCCAGTAGCCATTCAATCTAAGAAACAGGAAGCCACAGAATAAGAGGGATCAAGGATGTAGCACCAGTCTGAGATGAAATGTTTGGGAGATCCCTAGAGTCACTGATGCGAATCCACATTGAAAGGCTAAAAAACCTGAAGTCTTATGTACACAGACAATGGCAGCAACAAACATGCTCTAGTTGAAGAAAGGAGCTTTCCAAACATAGGCAGAATTCTACCTTCGTCCTTTTCATTTCATCTGGGCTGCCACCCACATCAAGGCAGGTGTTTCACATAGTACTGGTGGTCTACAAGCCAATAATCTCTGGATATTCCCACAGGTACACTCAATAATGTGTTCTACTAATCTGCTGTTGATCTCTCAATAATTCAAGTTGACTACCACCATCAATAGTCACAAAGAGCTTACTGAGAATGATGAAGACACTGTAAAGAGACCTCCCTTCCTACAGAAGAATAATTAGTAAAAGAACATAACTTTCTACAACAGATTTTTTCAAAGGCTGTATGTGCATCACTTCCTTTCAAAGGCTGCAGATGCAATTCGATGTGAATTTAGCACTTAAACACTGATTATCAACAATCCAATTGTTCCTGTAATATCGTTGTACAGAGAAACCTAGAAACAATTTCTATAGCATCAGTGATCTGTGATTGAATGAGGGACATTCACAAGGGAGTGAGAGTAATCAATCTTACATTACCTAAGATCAAGTCACCCTTCAATTTTTTCTTTTATTATTTTATTATTCTATAATTTTATTATTCTAATAGCATGTCCTTTCTATTCTATTTCTGCATATTATCTGTCCTTTTTAAAAGATATGTTCTTGCTATATTGCTCAGACTGGTCTGGAAACTGCTGGGCTCATAGGATCTTTCTGCTTCAGCCTCCTGAATAACTAAGAATACAAGTATATGTCATGACACCTAGCTTCATTTCTTCTGTCATGACACATTACATTCTCTTAGCATCAATTGTTAATTTATTAGTTATCAAAAAGTTAAAATCTGGTTAAAATTCCCAGGGGACAAGCACTGTAGGTTCACAGTTGCAGACTCAGCAGAGTATATGAACTCATTACCAATGATTGAGGAGTCTCCTACATGCTAAAACATCATTATTTCAACAAAAATAAAATTTCTAGTTACTCATAAACCATCCAGCAAAATGCTATGCTATGCTAATTTTAAGAATATAATGTGACAGATGTCAGGGGTCAGGTACTACCTAGGAGAGACAAAATACTTCACTAAAGGAGGTATGTTTGTGGTATAACCATATTTCATTACTTATGAGCTCATATTATTGAATAAGAAACACTGGCATATTATTGAATGCCTTCTTTACCTTACATTCTAAATTAGCTGTTTTCTATAATATCTCGTTTAGCCCTCACAACATTTTGAGAGCCATACTATCTGCATTTTATAATGGAAAAACTGAACATAATTAATAACATTTCCCCAAATCACACAGATAAATAAATAGGACATAAATTAATCCCTCTTGTTTCAACTGTAGAATTTTTATAGAAAATAATTGTTAGAAAAACACTTGGCAATCTGTGTTCAATATAAGTTCTAGAAAAAGAAATCACCTACTAACTGAAATGTCCAATCAAATTTTCACCTCCAGTCAACTCTTGATCCTCACTGGATGCTGAAAACAGAAATTATTTAAACTATGGAAATGTTGGAAATATCTCCAATTTGCATCACTGATTCACTTTTTATTTTTTATTGGGTAGTTTAAAAGCATTTAGTTTGTAAAGAACAAATTCCATAAGATCTAGCATTAACTATAAGGAAACAATAATCAACTAGAGTTACTGTAAATTATTCATGTAAGCAAATAGATTCAGAATTTTCCCCTCCTTTCTTTCCATCTACATACAACCAGAGATCACACAATTCTTAAGGTATAGTAGGCTTGAATAGTACCACATTTTAATAATTATTTTCTTTTTATCATTTTATTGTCAAAACTACTAGCTTTAGAATATCTCTGCTGTAACTCCATTTCTCTCTCCTAGAGATTTTGGTGTTTTAAATTATTTTGGCCTTTCCATCAAAAGCTTGCCTAGATATTAAATGCAGATTTAAATAG
Organism: Dasyprocta punctata; assembly: GCA_004363535.1. Lineage (NCBI taxonomy): Eukaryota > Metazoa > Chordata > Mammalia > Rodentia > Dasyproctidae > Dasyprocta > Dasyprocta punctata. The sequence continues at coordinate 11,400 of RJWM01029128.1, read as the reverse complement.
GGTAAGTCCTGAAAGTTTTCATTAGGTAAAAGTCCCAGAATATATTTTATTCTTTTTAGGAATACTGATTATGTATATACTGGGTTTGTATAGCCAGTATTCTTTATATCCATACCTATCATCTTTCTAATTGGTTTTATCTCTATTTTGCTTTGTACCCTGTGAATTTTTTAGATCTGTGTCATGTCTCTATTTTGAGTGCTATCAAATTTAACTTTTTGTGTAACTGCTAATGCAGGTACCATACATTTGCTCCTCATTTTCTTGTATTAGCTCTATTCTCTTAATTTCTTTCCATTCTCTGAGCACCACTCATTTGTTTGCATCTTCTTCCTTAAGTGCTTTATATTTTTAAATGTATTCTTTTCCCCTAGCTTTTAAATTACGAATAAAATTCTAAACTACAATGTGAAGGAATAGCACAGTAAACACCGATACCCTTCTACATTAAAAAAATATTAACATGTGTCCCAATTGCTTACCTATCTTTCTGTTTTGTACATTTTGAGCCATTTGAAAATAAGCTATCATAACACTTCACTACTAACTACTTCATGCAACTTCCAACAGCGAGGACATTTTATTACATAAACACCTTGCGTTACCATATTTTAAAATAATGATATTTTATAGGACATTTTAATATAACCAAAGAAACAATAGCATAGTATATCATTAGTTTTGTGTCCCAAACTCTAAGCCAAGAGTTTCTATAATGTCTTGTTTATATCTTTGTTATAATCTCTTTAAAAATCTCTTGTACTCATTTTTCTCAAATCAGAATGTAATCTGCTGTCATGCATTAATCATGAGGACAAAAAAACTTGCAGGTAGACTGATAGATACATACATACATACTACATACATGCATACAAACATACATAGATTCACCATCAAAGAACCTAAATACATAGAGCAAATAGGAGAAATAAACAGCAATACAATCATAGTAAAGGGGTTTAATATCTTATTTTTAAAAATAGATACATTATCCAGATGGAAATCAATAAGGAAACTGAATAAAGGCACAATATAGGCAAAATGGACCTAACAGGCTATATTAATCACTTTCCCATCACAAGGGCAATTACCTGACACATATAATTTAAAGGAGGAAGTTCACTTCTCTCACAATTTTAGAAGGGTAAGTCCATAGTCAGTTGTTTCAGCATTGGCGACCCCTCTCCCGCACCCAGAAGAGCTCAGCAGATGAGGGGAGCATTGGCCACCCCCCTACCACAACCCTGAAAGACCTCAGCAGCTAAGGAGAGTGTCAGCCTTCCCTGCCCCTCACCCAGACAACCTCAGCAGACCACAGGAGCATCAGCAATCCCTACCAACACCCGCAGTACCTCGATGGGCTGGGGGGAGCCTCAGCAACCACTTTCCCCCACCCAGAGGACCTCAACAGACCAGTGAGAGTGCAGTGAGTCCCCTCAAGCAGAAGACCTCAGTGAGTCAGCAGGAGCCTCAGTGAACTCTTCCCCACTTGGAGGATCTTGGCAGGCCAGCAAGAGCATGGGTGAGCCCTTCTTCCATACAGAGAACCCCAGGGAGCCTGGCAAGAGTGCTGGTGAGGCCTCCTCCCACTCAAAGGAACTAGAGTGGGCCTGCAAGACCCCCAGTGACAGAGAAGGGTCCCAGGTAGAGGCACACACTATAGACTGGTGGGTCTAGCAGCCAGGAATAGTCAGAAGCTGCAGTAACAAAATGAGCTAAGGGCTGGTTCACCTCAATAATACTCCTAGGCTAGTCAGCCTAGGAAGAATATGTGACTCACCCAAGTGGTTCCGCAGGAGGAATTCAGGTGACTGGATCCTCCCCTAGACCATGGGACCCAGCAACTGGGTGAATGTCACCCACACATTAGGACCCAAACACATGATACACTGTAAAAGCTAGTGTGATTGAAAAGACCTAAATATTAACCAAGAACTGAAAATGGCAAAATGAAAAAGCAAACTGGAATCTCAAACCCCCTATCCCATCTAGAACAAGTACAGGAGACATATAAGACCCCAAAAACTCCATCAAAAGACTATTAGAGTTAATAAGCAAATTTAGCAGTGTACCTGGATACAAAGTCAACACTCAAAAATCAATAGCATTTCTGTACACTGTCTTGGTTACTTTTTGCTCATTGCCAAGACAAAATACCTGACGCCCAAAATTAGGGAAGGAAAGGTTTATTCTTACATTTTCTCAGGAGTTCCAGTTCACACTTAGTTGGCTTCAAGTCAGCATGGGGTGGCAGGGCTGCCGTTCATGGTGGCTGCAAGCTGCAAGGCACTCTGGCGAGAGAGACAGAGAGGCAGAAGCAGAAGACATGCCTTCCCTTACACTGTATATTGGCTCCACCCCTGGGTGGGTACAACACTCGCATTGCCAATCCTGGCGCTACAACAAACTGATAACAAACCAACAACTCAGCCCCATCAAAACTATGTGAGGACTTGGGGGTACATAGCATATCACCCAATACATACACAAACAAAAAACTCACTGAGAGAGAATTTATGGAAATAATATCTTTCACAATAGCTTCCAAAAAAATGAAATACATAGAAATAAATCTACCAAAGAGTGTAAAAGATCTATATATTGAAAACTATAGTCCTCTGAAAAAGGATATTGAAGAGGATATCAGAAAATGGAAAAATATCCCTTGTTCATTTATAGGAAGAACCAACATTGTGAAAACAGCCATACTCCCAAAACTATTACACAGATTTAATGCAACCCTGATCAAAATACCACTAGCATAACACAGAGAACTATATAAAACATTCCTAAAATTCATCTGGAAATAGAAGAGATCTAGAATAGCAAAGGCAATTCTGGGCAGCAAGGTAGGAGGCATCACCAACACTGACTTGAAATTATACTACAAAGCTATTGTGATAAGAATACCATGATACTGGCAAAAAAAATAAAGACCTGAGGATCAATGGAACAGACTGGAAGATAAACGCAACTACAAAGACACTCAGTCACCTTATCTTTAACAAAGGTGCCAAACACATTCACTGGAAGAAAGACAGCCTCTTTAATAAATGGTGCTGAAAAAATTGGCTTTTCACATGCTGAAGACTAAAACCAGACCCATGCCTATCACCATGCACTAAACTAAAGTCAAGATGGATCAAAGATCTAAATACTAAAACAGAAACACTAAATCTACTAGAAGACAAGTGTTATGGATTGCAAACTGGAGGTCAACTTAGCACCAGCTTCAGCTGGTGTTGAGTTAAAGATGCTCCACCTGAAGAAAGTTGCCAGCATAAATAGGGACATGGGGAAGAAGAGCGGGGTGTTGTGGGTTCTTCCAAGAGTTGTTGTTGGAGCCGCTGGTTCTCCTGGAGGTGCTTGTCATGCTGGTTTCTCCAATATGAACTCGGCCATTATCGTCGGAGGAGCTCAGGACCTCATTGGTGAGAGTGGCTGCGTTCACGTTGTGGGAGCTCTGCTCCTCATTTTGTGCATCGCTTCCTGGCTCCGGAGGGGAAGCTGTGTGCTGGAGAAGCTGGTCGCGCTGGGCTTCCTGACCTGTGCTCAACTGTTCTCCATCGTCAGAGGAGCGCGGGACCTCGTCACCATTGGGGATGGCTGTGGTGCTCTTCAGGGCAGCCCCACTTCTTCTTCTGAGCGTGACTTCTCAGCTCCCACGTAGAACTCTCAACCCACTGCACGGCTCCTTCACCCTGCTGGCATAGACTTTCTAGCTCCACCGCTGACCTGTGGCCTTCCCAGCACAGAACTGTAAATAAACTGGCGTGAGCCCTTATTGGGAGCTCTTAGATTCCCAGTTGGTACTGTGGGAGGCATTGTCATGCATTTGGGTCTCTAGTGGGACTCTTGCATGGTATTGCTGTGGGATCCAGGCCCTCGGCTATCCTGGGTCTTAGTGTTGTGGACAGAATTTCCCGCACCGTCTTGTGTTTAACTTTGGGTGATTATTATAAAACAGTATTACAAACCCTGTGTCCTGTATGTAGTTGTTCTCCCTGTAACCCCTGACTACAACAACAAGGTAGGTAGAAATCTTGATGACATCAGAGTAGGCAAAGAGTTCATGAACAAAATGCAAACTGCACGAGATGTACTTCAAAGAATCAAAACTGGGATCTCATCTTATTAAAAAGTTTTTGCACTTTAAAAGAAATCACCAACAGAGTGAAAAGAAAACCCACAGAATGGGAAAGAACTTTAGCCAACTGTCCCTCAGACAAAGGATATATATCTGGAACATATAAAGCATTGAAAAGCATCAGACCCCCAAATTCAGAGACCCATTCCAAAAATGGGCATCTAAAATGAATACACACTTCTCAAAGAAATACAAATGTTAAATATATGAAAAAGTGTTCGATATCACTGGTCATTCAAGAAATGCAAATTAAAACAACACTGAGATTTCATCCCACTACAGATAGAATGGCTGTCATCAAGAAGTCAACCAACAACAAACGCTGGAGGGCCTGTGGGGGAAAAGAAACCCTTCTCCACTGTTGGTGGGAGTGTAGACTGGTACAACCACAATGGAAATCAGTGTGGAGCTTCCTCAAAAAACTAGGATTGCAAGTCCCATTTGACCCAGATACTCCCCTTCTGGTTATTTTCCCAGAAGAATTAAAAACATCATGCCATAGAGATACACATGCTTGCATGTTTATAGCAGCACAATTTGTAATAGCTAAATCTTAGAAACAACCCAAATGCCCATCAACCACAGAATGGATAAAAAAGACATGATATTTTTATACAATAGAATATTAGTTATATAGTAGGATAAACTTGAGGCTTTTATAGGTAAATGGATGCAACTAGAGACCATACTCATAGGTGAAATAAATCAGACTCATATGTGTAAATATCATATTGTCTCCCTAGTATAAATTTAAAAAAGAGTAAATAAGATCCAAAAGGTACAATAGATATTGCAAAAATGAAAGGGAAAGAAAGTGCTCAAAAGGAAATAACAACCGGGACAGGTGAAAGGATAGAAGAAAGAAGGGAAAAGATTATATATATATATATACCATGCATATACATATATATGTGTGTATATAAATATATATGTTATGGATTACAAACTGGTGGTCAACTTAGCACCAGCTGAATTAATTCAGTTGGTGTTGAGTAAAGATGCTCCACCTGAAGAAAGTTGCCAGCATAAATAGAGACATGGAGAAGAAAAGCCAGGCATTGTGGGTTCCTTCAAGAGTTGCTGTTTCGAGCCGCTGGTTCTCCTAGAGGTGCTGGTCATGCTGGCTTCCCCAATATGGATTCGGCCATTATCACTGGAGGAGCTCGGGACCTGATCAATGAGAGTGGCTGTGGTTCACCTTGGGGAAGCTCTGCTCTTCACATTGTGTATCGCTTCCTGGCTCCAGAGGGGAGGCTGTGTGCTGGAGAAGCTTGTCACACTGGGCTTCCTGACCTGTGCTCGACTATTCTCCATTGTCGGAGGAGCGCGGGACCTTGTTGCCGTTGGGGTGGCTGTGGTGCTCTTCAGGGCAGCCCCCCTTCTTCTTTTGAGTGTGACTTCTCGGTTCCCATGTAGAACTCTCAACCCACTGCACAGCTCCTTCACCCTGCTGGCATAGACTTTCTAGTTCCACCGCTGACCTTTGGCCTTCCTGGCACAGAACCATAAATAAACTGGTGTGAGTCCTTATTGTGGGCTCTTAGATTCCCAGTTGGAACTGTGGTAGGCATTGTCATGCATTTTGGGTCTCTAGTGGGACTCTTGCAAGACATTGCTGTGGGATCCAGGCCCTCAGCTAAATATCCTGGGTCTTAGTGTTGTGGACAGATTTTCCTGCACTTTCTTGTGTTCAACTCTGGGTGATATTATAAAACAGTATTATAAACTCTGTGTTCTGTATGCAGTTGTTCTCCATGTAACCCCTGACCAGAACAAAATACTACATAGATAACTATACTACTAATCTCTATTCCTCCAAAAGATTATTTTGTGTTTTCATTGTCTGATTGATCAATTTTTTTACTTAAATCTCATTAAGTAAATTATTATCTGAACAACTGCTTTCAAGATAAGAATATGCAATATATTAACTAGTGTGAATTTCCTTTTTTTCTTTTAAATTCTGTATCATTTTTATCATCTTTTTTTGTTTTTAAAATAAAAAAATTTTAAGCCATATGGCCATGCATGGGCTGACTGGGGGAGAGCCAGATGCCAGCCCTCTCCTGTGCATCGGTGCCATTTGTGGACTGCAGGGGAGAACAAGAGGTCAACAAGAAGGTAAGACCTACTGGGAGTCAGCACCACACGTGGGCTGCTGTGGGGAAAACCAGATGCCAGCCCCTTCCAGCTTGCAGGCTGCAAGACAAGAAGAGCCAACATCCCCCACCCCCAGTAAGCATCTGGCTGATCCAGAGAAACACAGGCTGTGATGATAGCTAATGAGGTAAAATATAATTTAAGAATTCAACCAAAAAACTCTTAGAATTAATAACAAACTTGTGTTGATACAAGATTAATACATAAAATATCATGAGCATTTGTATACACCAACAATGAATGGAATGAGAAAATTATGAAAATAATACCATTCAAAGTAGCTTCAAGAAAAACATAAGCCAGGCATGGTGGCACATGCCTGTAATCCCAGCACTTGGGAGGCTGAGGTAGGAGGAGTGTCATGAGTTCAAGGCCAGCTTGGGCTACAATGTGAGCACAAGGCTAGCCTGAACTACATAGTGCAACCCTGTCTCAAAAAACTAGGGCCAGCAGTTTGGCTCAATGGCTTAAGCACCTGCCTGGCAGGCGTGAGGTTGTGAATTTGAGCCCTTGCGCCACAAAAAAAGAAAGAAAAAAAAAAAAAAGAAATACCTAGATATTAACCTAACCAAGGAAGTAAAAGATCTCTGTAAGGAAAATTACAATACTCTGAAAAAGGAGATTGAAGAGGAGATCAGAAAATGGACAGATTCCTCCTGCTCCTGGATAGGCAGAATCAATATTGTCAAATAGCTGTACTCCCAAAACTGCTATACAGATTCAATGCAGTCCCAATCAAAATACCAACAGCATACTTTACAGATCTTGAAAAAATAATCCTAAAATTTATATGGAATCAGAAGGGTTGAAGAATACCAAAAGCTTTTTGTTTTAATTGGTTTTGTGTTATCTTGTTTTATATTAATTTATTGCATGTGAAGGTATGGACAACTATTTCAAAGAAAACAAGAGACATTGTAGTAGCCACTGTTGATTTCCTGCTGTCTTGTTTTGAAATCCTGTGTTACTTGCATTGTTTTGCTCTGATCTGCTTTGTTCTGTTTCGTTTTGTCTTGTTCTGTTTTATTCTCTTTAAAAAGAAAAATGCCAAAAGCTATTTGGGGCAACAAGAGCAAAGCTGGAGGAATAGTAATACCTGACTTCAAGATATACTACAAGCCATAGTGATAAAAGTAGCATGGTGTAGAATAAAAACAGATATATGAATCCGTGGAGACATAATTGAGAGTACATAAACTTCCCCAGATGCATTCAACAATGTGATCTTTGACAAAGGGCCAAAAGCATATGTTGGAGGAAAGACAGCCTGTTTAACAACTGGTGCTAGGAAAACTGGTATCTGTGTGCAGAAGATTGAAACTGAACCCTTATCTCTCACCATGTACTAAATTAAATCAAAATGAATCAAAGATCTAAACACTAAAACACAAACATTAAACCTTCTGGATGATAAAATAGGTAAAACACTTGACAATGGAGCGTTGCAAAGAATTTTCTTAACAGAACTTTAGTGGCACAAGAAATAGTAACCACAATCCACAAATGGGATTATATCACTCTACAATGTTTCTGTACAGCAAAAAAATCAATCAGTAGAGTGAAGAGACAACCTGCAAAACAGGAAAAAATTTTGCCAGCTACTCCTCAGACAGAGGACTAATATCTAGAATATATAAAGTACTAAAATAATTAAACCACCTAAAATTAAAGACCCAGTAGAGAAATGGGCAAGAAAAATGAACAGACACTTCACTGAAGAAATACAAATGGTCCACAAATATATGAAAAAGTGTTTAACATGTTTGGCCATTAGAGAAATGCAAATCAAAACAATGCTAAGCTTCCATCTTACTCCAGAAAGAGTAGCAATCATTAGAAAGTCAAACAATAGCAAATATCTGTCTGGCTGTGGTGTAAAAGCATTCTTGGTGGGAACAAAAACTAGTTCAACCACTATGGAAATCAGTATGGAGAGTTTTCAAAGAAATGAAATTAGAAATTCCATGTGACCCAGTGATCAATGCTAGGTATCTTTCTCAGAAAGATTACGACATCATACTACAGTAGCACATGCTTACTAGTGTTCATAGCAGTACAACTCATAATAGCTAAATCCTGAAAACAGCCTGGATACCTATCAGCAGTGACTGGATAAAGAAAATGTGGTATCTGTATATAATGGAATACTACTCAGCTATGAAGAATGACGCATTTGAGGCATCTGTAGGAAAACTGATGCACCTGGAAAGTGTAAGGTTGAGTGAGACAAACCAGACTCACAAGTTTAAATACCATACGGTCTCTCATTCAAGTGAGGCAAAGTACAAAGAAAACCTCAAAGAATGGATAGATGGGGACAAGGGGGTGGATCTCTTGCAATAGGTGGGTGGCTCAAGGGAACAAGGGCAAAGGATGAGGTGGAGTAGAAGGGGAATGAGAGGAATAAAGATGTGCCATGTACAGGAACCTAGTTACCCCAGTTATTGCAAACACTATATGCCATTACGTGGGATAAGAAAAATAATATGAACAAGTACAAAAATGGGGATAGGGAAACCAGAGGAGATGGGGTGAAGGGAGGGAAGGAAAAGGGGATTTTAAACAAAAGAAACAAATTGTAATATGTGCATAGTACCACTCCCCAAGATGATTGTAAACTGCATGACTTGCAAACACATACTAATAAAATAAAAAATTATTTTAAAAACATGACAGTGTTTCTATAAGTTTACAGTGGAGCTGAAAATATCTCGCCTAATGATGTTGCCGCCCCTGTGCCATCACAAAGCAATTACTCGTGTGTTTGAGCGGATGTGTGACAGTATAAACCAACCTGCTCCACTGCCACCTATACAAAAGTGTAGCAAGTACAGTTACATACAGTACCTACTTGATACTAACAATAAACGACCACATTACTGCTTTGCATTTAATATACTATACATTTTATTGACATCTTAGAGTGTACTCCTCCTAATTATAAAAAAAACAGAATGCAGTATTAGGCCCACAGCAGCATCGCACGTCTTGTAATTATCATATCATCTTTTCATGTCTTGTTCAACAAAGCCTAGGATCAATAAATTCTACCGTACCTGAATACCGTGTAGCCAAGGTGGATAGTGGACTCTACTATCTGCTTTTGTATAAGTATACTCTATTATGTTCACATGCTGATGAAATTAACTCAGATGTATTTTTCTCAAACATATCCTCCTCCTGAATGATGCGACTGTATCTGAAATGGAGAAGCAAAATTAGAGAGTGGTGATAAGCCAGATGCAATCTCAATAGAGGTCCCAGTGATCTCTTTAGAAAACCTTAAAGCTAGGATGGTCCTTCAGCATTCTCTCAAGTTAGGCAAGAAATTAAATTCTTATGGCCCAAACATCAATCAGGCATTGGACACAGACTCCCCTGGGAGGGAGCAATGACTGGGACAAGTTACTTCTCTTCAGCTACGGCAATACCAGCAGAGGTCTGACATCAAAAGGCTTCAGCTGCCAGCCCACCCAGTACTGGGGCAGTAAGTTCTTCTATCCTAAAGGGACATTTGGGTGGCATATCAGTGTTTATCATAGACACTATGACTAGAGTGAACAATGAGTCTTTATAATAGCCTTTAAAATACGTTCTATATATGCAATTAAAAAAAATGTTCAGCTACTGAGTAAGTGCCCAAAAATTTCAACTGTAAGACCCTCCATTTAATCTGGAACAGTGTGATAAGGACTAAGTAACACAAGACCTAAAGTCCTGTCCAGCACTCATTAATATGTTCAATCTAAATCCAATAAAACTTGAACATTAATGTTCCAGTTTGAAAATTCACACCTAAATTCGACATCATAAATAAATGCTTACAATGAATTTCATACTATAAAAATCCAGTGAAGTGTATGGCTGTGGCCTATTCCTGCCACTGGTCTGCACAAACTTACCACCAATCAGATAACATCCCCTACGAGACTGCTGTTTCTGCTCCTCTCCCCGGATACCGCCCTCCCCTTTTTCCCTATTGGCCCACACCCACTATACGAACCTAAGTCTGCCTAGATACTGTCCCCTCATTGGCTCTCACTCCCTATTGGCCCACACCCTCTATATAGCCTGCTGCACTTCCACATTAAACCAGATATGCACCATCAGCCTGATCTCCGCATCTCCTTTGTCGCGTTGGTGCGGTCCTGCCTGGAGTGAGGCCCATCCAGCCTCAGGTGGTGCCCGAACAGGGACATCCCTACGCGGACTCCAGGTAAGACCCCCCACCCACTATCATGGGCTCCGCGCTATCCAAAGTCCAGTCCCCCCAGGTGCGGGCAATCTGCGCACTGTTGGAATGCCCCCGCTACGAAGCATCGCACTCCGCGCCTCAACAGTGCTGGGAGTCTTAAAGGCAAACAGCCGACCTATGGGACCCGCATACCTATCAGAGCCTTTTAAAGCGGGTCCGTTCAGCCACCCAGCATGAGGACAGACGTTTTCCTCCAGGCTTAGTCCCCACCCTACTTACCATTCCAACGTGCCTTCAGGATGCGGTCCGTCCCTTGGAGCCCGAACAAGCGTTTCTTATAGGCGCCGCGCAGGACAGCATAGACCCCCCCACCACAAGAGCTCCGAGACACAAACGCCAAGGAGGAAGATTCTGATGTCTCCTCCCCCTTAGGCCCATTCAATAACTTGATTCAGCTGGATGACTTAGAAAAACCCAACAATGCCCTAAAGATGGCGACGGCCAAAAAGTTGTGCCCTCCACTTCCTCTTTCTTCTTACCCTCCGCTTCCTCTGTCTTCTCCCGCCCCTCCGCTTTCACCTACAGAGGTTAGGGCTCCTGCGCCCTCTGGTGCTGCAAGACCTAAACAGCCTACCGTCCCTGCACCCTCTGATGCTTATAGCCTTTGGGCGCCATCTACTGGCACAACCTAATAATAGCACTGTTTGGCCAATTGAAACCCCCTGCGCCAAATAAAAGGTTACAAAAACCACAAAGCATGCCTTTATAGCTGGAAATTGGTTTGAAACAATGTGTCTGGTTGCCAAGCTAACAGTGGTAGATTAAAATGGTTGATGCATTGTATCAACTTGAAGTTTGGAAGCTTGGCTTAGTGACTCAGTGGGGGAGCTAAGGTTCT
>RJWM01029127.1:0-24796 GCA_004363535.1 Dasyprocta punctata | reverse complement strand
GGTGAGTTTCAAGGTATCCTTCATCTCGAGGCAAATTTCTCCATCCCAGCTGTGATCCTGTAAAATCACAACATGTATCTCCCTCCCTCCTCCCTTGATCTCTCCCTGCTTCCCTCTGGCATGTTTCTCCTCTGCCATATCCATCTGCCATGGATTCAGTGCACTGTGGATTGAAAGCTCTACAAACTGTGAGCCAAAGCAAACCTTTACTCTTTACACCTGTGGGTGTCAGGTGTCCTGTCTCCGTGAAGGGAAAGTAAATAAGACAGGTGGTTTTGACAGAAGTTCATCCATGCGTAGCATTCTACAGGGGATGAAGGGTCAAATAATGCCTAATTATTTCATGTCTTCATTGATGTATATGAGATATCAGGCCCTAGGCAGCAGGAATGCCACAAAACATTTTGTAACTTGCTGTCTTTAGTTTCTTACAGTCAAGTGGTTCAACATCCTCGGTTTTACAGTCAGATAGCCTGAATTTGAATTCAGAATTCAGATCTGTCACTGACTAGTTGTTTGAATTTGAGCAAGTCATTTAACATCTCTGAGCCTCTGTTACTTCATTAGTAAAATGAGGATTGTAATAGTTGCGACCTCTAAGGAATTCTACAATAAATATAGAGCACTTATCAAAATACCTAGCTCAGTACATCTGCTCCTCTTCTTCTTCCATCAAGCTCCTTCCTCTTTTCCTCCCACTTCCTTCTTTTCTTTCTGTAGACCATTCCTTGGTGCATTTAAAAATTTATGTGGTAGTGCTGATGGGAAAATAAATTGAAGCAGCATTTGGTAACATCCACTAAAGCAGAATTAAATTCGATGATCCAGAAATTCCACTTTAGATCTATACCTGAGAGTGATACTTAGTGAAAACATTTTACAAGAAAATTCATAGTGAGACTATCAAAAATCTTTCTATACTGGATACAGTTTAAATGTCTATCATTAAAATGGATAACTAAATAGTATATTGGGAGTGATGAATTCATGCACTGTTAAACTATATAATATGATAATAGATGACCTACAGGTATATATCGAAATATGGTAGATTATCCAAAACACTACTCAATGAAATGTTGTCAGACACAACATTGTTTGTATTGTAAGTTTCCATTTATTAAAGCTCAGGAACATGGAATTTAAACTTAAGGTAGCGGTTAAACTTTGGGAGGCAATGAAGGATCTTCTAGAGATTTAGTGGTGCTATTTCTTGAACTTGTTACCAGTGTTCAAGAGGATTACGTTTTTGCAAATTCATTAAACTGTATACCTATGATTTGTGCACATTTAGTATGAATTTCACACCGCAATGTGAAGTTAATACCTCCATGAAAAGATCCATAGTGTGCTCCAGTCAATGTAAAACCAATTATGAAATTTAAAAATTTCAATTTCCTTGCTTTAGAAAGCACAGTGTGAAATTATTGATCAGAAACAAAAATACCTATATAATTAGTTTTTCTCCCTCTGTGCTAGGGGTCAGACTCCAGGCCTTGCACATTTAAGGCGAGGCTTCTACCATGGAATTATACCCCCACCCCCGACTTCTCTATTAAAGATGTGTTGCTTTTTAGAAATGAAAGAAATATTCCAGAAATAATTCATTAATGTTATGATTGAGTAGAGTTGAGCAATTTAATAAAGTAATTAATGTCTGATGCAGAAACTGTAAAGACATCATTCATGTATACACATTTACTGTTATCAGGATTTTAAAAATCATATTACAGTATTTATTTTAATATAGGCTAGTGGTATTCTTTCAGACATTCAGCTGGTGAATTTAAAGGAGTTCTTTTGAGAGGCAATAGAAAAGAATGTAATTAATGTGATTGCTCAATAAGGCATTGGCTTTCGTGAGAGTATTGAAATGCCTTCTCATTTGACAAATTCTCCACATTCAAATATTTATAAGGAAAGTTTTAGATAATATGTCCTCTAGTCACTAAAAATAAGATTGAAGATACTTGCATGGTTAATAATGTCAATGTAGAAAAACTGTGGGATGTAACAATTGGGCCAATTTTTAAATGTGTTTCCTGAACAAAATCATAGTTATAAGCTGATTTTTAGTTGCTGATGACTGATTTCTAAATAAATCTCCAAATTATTGAAAATGCATTTGTTTTTGAAAGAATTCTAATCAGATTTATGTTTCAGTGTTTGTCAGGGAAGAGGTGGTCTAGAGTTAAAAGTCCAGCATTGTACAACTCAGTGAATAGGGTCTCTAATTATAATTTTAACATGTTTTTGCACAATTAAAATACAGCTTATCATGTGTTATTGTAATTTAGCCATCACTTTATTATAGACTATCAGGTCATAGTGCAGGCCTGTACTGAAAGACCGATAAATGGCCACAATTTCCCCCTCCAGTCTTATTTTTTGTTACTCCAAAAATTGGAAGACTCTTCTCATGATATCCTGCACCTACTCATTCATATTCTTGTGACTCTCTTTATGCAATTCTTTCTTTTGCCCACTCAACTTCTATGCTTCTTTCAGTTTCCAAATAAAAAATTCACCAAGCAATTTGCTCATTAATTCAAAAGTCTGATGTCAAAACATAGAAAACAGTCTTCTGGTATTACACGATCTCTGGAAAGTGAATTCTAGATCTCGTCTACTTTCTTTTGACAGCAAAGTCATTAAATAGTGCGATTCAAATGTTCTCATGATATTTACTGAGTGCCCGTTCTGCATAAGGTTCTGAGCTAGGTTCTTGGAATATAAAAAGTATTAAGACAACCTCCCTGGATTCCTTGATAAATACAAAATAGAACTATAATACCATCCAGCTACCCCACTTCTAGGAATATATCCAAAGGAAAGGAAACTAGTATGTCAAAGAGACATTTGTACTCCTGTCTTTATTACTGCACTATTCATGATAGCCAAGAAATGGAAGCAACCTAAATGTCCACGATCTGATGAACAGATAAAGAAAACGTAGTACTTATACACCATGGGGTATCATTCAGCCAGTAAAAGAATAAAATCCTGTCATTTGTGACAATGTGGTTGGAACTAGAGATCAATATGTGAAGTGAAATAATCAGGCACAGAAACAAAAATACTTTATGATTTTAAAATAGTTCACCTCATAAATTTTGAGAGTAGAAAGTTGCCTACTCAGGACAGTGGAGAGGATGGATTGATAAATTTGTGCTAAGTTACAATTGTATAAGAGCAAGAAATTCTGGAGCACTAGTGAACATTATGGTGACTATAGATAATAATTACATACTGTGCATTTCGAAAAGCCAGAACAAATGAATTTTTAAGCTTTCAGCACAAAGAATTAATATTTGGAGAGATAAGGAGGTTTAACCTGATTTTAACATTTAAATGTATAAAAGGTATGAACGTGATGTGGTACCCTGTTAATACATACAATTTTTATTTTTAAAAAAAAATCTTTCTAAATAGCCTTCTGCCTTCAAAGAACTCACACTATAGAGGACTCTGAGAAAATAATTTACTCAATGTAGTAAGAATAGAAGGTAACATAAGAATACAGAAAAGAAGCATCAAAACCTAGTGTGTGGTAATACAGGAGGAATAGAGCTGGGAAGGTAACAATTAAGCACAATATTAAAGGATGGGTAGGACTTAGCCAAATTAAGAGGAGGATGGGAGTTTTCAGAAGAAATATCATGGGCAAAGGCACAGAAGAGAGAAACCACATATACAGGACAGGAAACACAAGATAAAGAGTTTGAGATGAAGAACAGCAAAAGATGATAAATATCAGGCAGTGGCCATGCCATGAAAAGCCATGTGCAGCAGTGGGAATAACACCCCATCAAATAGAAAAGTACATTCTCTAGAATGCTTTTACCTCAAATATTATCCTCAAGGTCTCCAGTCTGAATGGGAATTGAAGTTTCACCACTGTATAATGGGCTGGGAAAATAGCTGGTTTTCTCCTCTACCTGCTACAATCTTGGTGTTTCCATCCTCACAGTCTCTGCATCCCTAGGGCTCCCATTATCTTTCCATTCCCTCAGTTACCAACTGTTTAAAGTGGTCCATGGTGGGTTCCTGTCCTTTCTATGAGAGCTTGATAGTTTGACAGCTATTATTGGATTTGTTTCTTAGCTCGTCCTTTTATACATAGAGTTATAAATCCTTCACTGTACCCTATCTTCTGTGTCTAAAATGACAGGCTAATAATTCCTTCACATGTTAATAGGTCTCGCTCTCTCTGTGTGTCTGTCTGTCTGTCTCTCTCTCTCTCTTTCTCTCTCTCTCCCTTACTCATTTCCCTCCCTTTCCACCTTTCCTTTCCCCTCTTTTCCCCCAAAGACCAGTGTGCATTGATATTTAAGACCTACTTAAATGAAACTTAATGATACTTTCTTCTTACAACCACCCATAATTCCCTTATGAACTTTCTTCTACCTACCTGGATTCCTGGAGGCATTATTCTATTGCAAATGGAAAGTTCTTGTCATCCAGTAGGCAACAAAGGACCTATACATAAGATATAGAATTTGCTTCCCTGCTGATTCTTCTGTGTGCATGGATTTATGTTATATTTCATAGAGTCGCTACCAACTCTTACTGCATAGATTGAGTTAAATGCTTTGAGTTTTTCATGAAAATGTGCTACATAGGTAAATAGAACTATAATGAATATTTCTTCCCTGGTTAAGTTGGGATGTTTCTTTAGTTTACTTTCTGAGTCTCAACATTCTTGCAGAGTAGAGTCCTTTGTTAGGGTTAGAATTGCCTATGAACCTGCTCAATAATTTGTTTGTGTTTGGCTTCTTTGAAATACTACACAAAGCAATCCTTGTAAAAGTCAAAACTGTCCTGAAGCCTGAGAAAAAAGCATGAGGAGTCTACTCAATATTAGTCTTTTCAGGTAGAGCCTGCTGAGTAATATTATCTTAGCTGGTTGATTTTCATGGTACCCAATTCAGGTGCTTTCCTTCTGGGAGTAGTGTTTCTAATGAGGGACAAAACTTTGGGAAATGGGCCTAGGAAGGCATGGTGTGTGCAGAGGAATCTTGGTGAGCAGAACGGACCCCAGGAACTGTGTCCATTCTACCTCCAACACCATGGGAGATCATCACTTGACCTCAGGACAGAGATTACACTGAGAGGCAAGGTGAGAAGGAAGTGGGAAACCCAGGAAAGGAGACAAGATTCCTAAGGCAGCTTAACAGCTCTGAGTCAAAGGCTGTCAGTCATCTGGGCTCTGGCTGCTGCATCCTTCACAGCTCAGCGCTTTCCTGGGGCCAAGGCAGGGAATTACTACATGCAGGATTACCTGGGGAAAAACCAGAGCCTCACTTTGTCCCTTCCGGTAATTGACATGACTGGGCTTAGGGAGCGGGGAAGGGAGAATTTTCCTCCATAAATGGTTCCACCCCTAGGCAAGGTGGCTCACTCTAGTCAGTAAAAACGGAGGAGTGTGCACCCGCCACCCGTCAAGCTCAGCCAGACTGTGAGGAGAGGCAGGGCGGAGCAAGCAGAGTCAGTGAACCATGGACAAATTGAAGTGCCCAGCTTCTTCCAGGGCAAGGGAAAGGAGGCAGTGGACTAGGAGGCAGGGGTCTGGGAGCTGCTGGAGGTGTGGGGGGCCCAAGAAGAGGACGCTTAAGAGGGAGGGTTAGTCTCTCTTGTTTGCTTCCTGTGGCTGCTCCCTGTTCAAATTTCTGCTTAACTATTTTCAAGTGTGCCTAAAATGACTCCATACAGTAGAGGAAAAGGAGAATGGCTTTATTTTAAGATCTAGGTGATTTAAGGCCATCTCAGCCCTGCTCTGTGACTACGCACAAAATCCCGTTCTGTGTTCTTCTGCAGATTTTGCCCAAATGCTGCAGGGAGACAAAAATGTACACTGCCTTACCTCACCGTAGAAAACTTCCACCCCCTCAAAGTAGCTGAGGGATTCGGAGTGAAGCCCTCTCCTCCCACCTCCAGAATTGGAGTGGGAGCTGCTTCACCAGATGGAATAAGAAAATTTGCCTGTATGTATGTTTCTGTGGCTTTTAGAGAAGGATTTATTGTGCTCCAACACAGGGAGGACAGTTAAACTTCCCTTAATCCCAAGCATCCAAAAGTCTCAGCACATAAGGAAAACACTACATAATTATTGTTTTAGTCTAGTAGAAGGTCTATTTTATCCTTCTTCTCAAAGATCTTTTACAATCTTAAGTGTGCTGATTTTTCCTAATTCACCATTAAATTTTTTGAATTTGAAAACTGATTTGCCCACTTTTACTTGCCCTTCATGTTGGTGCAACATTTAACCTTTTCTTTAACATTTGGGTTACCATTGGAAATTTTATTTCAAGAAATTGTTATGTGTCTATAAGCAGAAACTTCCCCAATTTCAGGTTCTTTCCTCTTAGATAGTGTTCAGGCTTTGTTCTGTCTCCTCTTCCCTTTCTGTGAATTTTGCTTCTTTGGAGTTTGTGATAGTAGAAAAAGAGTATGTTGTTATTTTTTTCTGCTCAGCAAGTGGTGAGTGAATCTGAGGATTTGCACACTGACAGAAATGATAGAACCAGGACCATGGTAACTGGTCAAAAAAATCAGGTTCTCTTCTGTCTATGATCAGATTTGCAGTGGGATTGGGAAATGTATGGAGATTCACTTATCTGACCTACAGCAATGGTGGAGGTAATCTCTTGGCTTTTTTCTTTTTTCTCTAGTAATACTTGGGGTACCCTATGGTCTCTGAGGATATTTTGGGAGCAAAAGAAAGGTATAGTGGAAGAGGAGAAGCAAGGATACTACATTGGTTATTAAACTGTAAACTACTATCTCAATTAGGAATCTGGTTTCCAAAAATTCCCACGTATAAACTTCATAAAAACTTTATACTTAGTACTTCTGGGCTTCTGATTTGACATCCCATGAAATCTTCAACTAGGTTTTTAAAAAATTATGCATATCCCTGTGATAATGTATTCAGACTCAAGTGGTACTTAGTTTAATTTATAGATGAATCCAAGGGGAAAGCAGGTCAATGTGGCTCTATTAAGAAATTTACATAAATTGCTTCGTTTATTAGAATAGGCATTACATTTTGGTATATTTAAGTGTGGAAAGAAGTAATTAAAAAGTAATTAGAAGTTTAATATTTTAAGTGGTGTATATCCCAAAGTGGATTGATCTCATAGAAGATTCCTCTAAAATACAATACAGTTTAGTTCAAGGCTAGGTTTTTTGTTCTCAAAAAAGAGTCCTGTTATACACTGTAGTCAATCTTGTAGGTTCTATAAGAACTGGGTGAGAAATAACTGAAGTGATGTACTAAGAGAAATAAAATGAATTACACAATCCACTAATAATGTTGGAACTTTTCATTTGCAGCATATTTCATTTACTTGTACTTACAGGATATAACTCATTCAGTAATGGGTGTAGTGTATCAGGTGAAAAACGAGATAAAAATCACAGTCATTTCTGATGTCTATGTTCAAATGTTCGGTTTGAAAAGAAGCACTTAGACTTCTTTCAAATCACTTGTTCTCATATTTAGAATAAGAAATTTCTTATTTCTTGAGAACAACGACCATCATTTCTGATAAATTTCTAGGTAATGTATTAAGCTACTTTTAATAGAGAATTTAAAATTACATCCCACACAAAATAGTATTGTTTGTTTTGTGCTGTTTTTGGTTTTTGGTTTTTTTGTTTTTTTTTTCCATTTCATCTGAAAGTTAGTATGCTAGATGGGCTATCAGTTTTTTTAAAAAATCTCATCATTAGGTAATAGGTAATAGATAATGTAGGTTTTCTAAATTGTTGTGTCATTCTTCAAGAAGAGGAACATGAGGACTCCTCCCAAGATGGTGGCACTGTAAACAGCAAGGTAAAGGGCCACTCTGAAAGATACCATCCAGATGCTGGAATATAGCAATGTGGGGTGGATAAGAAGGAAGGAAGCAGGTTCTCCAGATCCAAGAAGAATCTAAAGGGAGAATTGAAGCCCACAGAAAGAGTGGAAAGAGGCACTTAGATGGGGAGAGCGACGGCTGGCGGCGCCTCTGCCCTGAGCCTGACCCTCTCTGTGAAATGTGTTCTGGAACCTGGGGATGCACGGTCTGAGAGCTGAGACCACAGTGGCTGCAAACCTGGAGCCATCAGCCCAGCGAGACAGTGTTGGAGGAGAGCAACAGTGAACATGGGGAGCTGACCTGCAGAACTGTGATTGGAGGTTCTTACCCTCCCGCGTGAGGGAGAGATAGGTGGGGAGACATCTTGGAGTTGGGCTGGGAACTCCTGGCTGGGTACGAACCCATGGAGGTCACTCAGGCTGAGCCCTGTCCCTGCACACATTCTGGGGGCCACCTCATAGGGTCCCTGCGGGTGACAGGCTTGGTCTGAAGATGGTGGCTCCACGCGCACTCCAAGGGTGTTGTGGAGAGTCCGCGGGTGACCGGTTCACAGGCCCAGGTTCACAGGTGGTGGACAGCCCCTACATGCACCACACCAGCCATTGTGGTGCCAAGGCAGGCTGGGGAAAGGCAGGGGACAGCGCTGTAACAGCACCCCCAGTGGCAACCATCAGATATCTACAGTCGGCCCTGGCTGGAGCAACTAGTCTCACTTCAGAGAGGTTACGGCCAATGTAGGGAGCGCCTGAGTCCCCAGTGCCAATTCGCCCAGGGGTACAAAGGAAAATGCCAAGACAAAAAAGCAGGGGGCAGTCTCTGGCCTCCAGTTTAAGCAGAGCAAATCCAGGAGATGCAAACGCAAGGAGATTGGGAGTTCCACAACTGAAGTTTCTAAGGTGATGGAAACGGAAGTAAAGCAGCAACTTCAAGAGGCCATAAAAGAGATTAGAGCAGAAATGCTGACTCAACTAAAGGAAGAAATGAAAACCACAATAAATGATCTGCTAGGCAACCCTAAAGGAGACATAGATGAAAAAATGGAGCATAGGAAAATGAAGGAAACCTGGAATGAACAATACAAAAGAGATTTCGAAGACATGAAACAGACTGAAAGAGATTACCAGGAATTCAAACAATCCAATGAAAGCTGGCAAAACCACCTCAAGCAAACTAAAGATAGACTTTTAAACCTTGAAGACAGGTTTACAGCTTACGATGGAGAAAGGAAAGGTCTCTTAAAAATAACAAGAAACCTGGAAGTAACAATACAACGGCTACAAGACAACCCAAAGAAACATAACTTAAGAACTAAAGGTGTGAGTGAAAAAGGGGTCAATACAAATCAAACTAAAAACCTATTTACAGAAATAATTTCAGAAAACTTTCCAAACATGGGAACAGGAAGAGATTTTCAGATAAGTGAAGCATATAGAACTCCAGCTAAACATAACCAAAATGTACCTACACTCAGACATATAATAATCAAGATCCCAGAAATTCAACACAAAAACAGAATATTAAGAGTTATTAGAGAAAAAAAAAAAACAGATCACCTACAAAGGAAAACCCAACAGAATCACGACAGACTTCTCAAAACAAACCATCAGGTCAAGAAGAGCTTGGAGTGAAGTATTTCAAGCCCTGAAAGAAATCAACTTCCAGCCCACATTGACGTACCCTGCAAAACTGTCTTTAAAAATCAATGGAGAAACAAGATACTTCTACGACAAGGAACAACTAAAGGAATTTATGAGAACCAAGCCAACCCTACAAAGAATACTGAAGGACATTTTAGAGAGAGATAAAAAAAAGTGCAAAGCTCCAGAAACAGCGGCAGAGGGATATCACCGAGTGGGGCAGACAATTGAATAATCCATCAGAATTTGAGTCCAGTAATGCCTTCAATGAGTTGTATAGTTAGATCTTGTTCTATCTCAACCCGTCTAATTTTATTATATAGGATGACATAGACAGCTATTCCAAAGATAACAAAATATATTAAGATAGCCTTTATTGATATTTAATCACCTTGTTTTGAAACCCTGTATTGCTTTCATTGTTCTGTTTTGAGTGATTTTAACCTATTTTGATTTGTTTGATTGTATTATAACAGATGATATAGGCTACTGCTTAGAAGATAATATGAGGCAGTATAGAAATCAACGTTGTATTACTATGTATTGCTTCCATTGTTTTATTTGTTATTGGTTTTATTTAGTACTATATTGTTTGATTACATTAGGCCCGATGGTATGGGCAGTTACTTTGAAGATAACAAGAGGTATTACAAGGGGAAAGGAGGGAGGAAGTAAGGGAAAAGGAAAAAGACACAGATTTATATGTAGGTATACATAAGATGGTCAAAATGACTATACTACTAAGTGCATTAACTATTGAAAGAGAACAGTTGATACTCATATGATTGGATCAACTTTACATGTCTATATATCTGTCAATCTGAGCAACCCCTTTGAAGGTAATGATATGCAATGTTACAACCACTGTCAAACTCCAACCACCTCATTTTGTAAACCAATAATGTTACAGTATCACATTTGTTATTGTTGTTTGTTGGTCCCTTTAGCTTTTTTTTCTCTTTTCTGTGACCATTGCTTTATTTTTATTGGCTTTATTCTGAACTATTTTGTTTGATTATATTAGGCCTGATGGTATGGGCAGTTACTTTAAAGACAGCAAGAGGTATTCTAAGGGGAAAGGAGGAAAGAAGGAAGGGAAAAGGAACAAGATATAAATTTATAAAAAGTGTACATAAGATAGTAAAAATGACTATATTACTAAAAGCATTAACTATTGAAAAAGAACAATTAATACTCATATGATTAGATCAATTTTGCATGTCTAAATCTGTTAATCTGAACAACCGCTTTGAGAGTAGTGATACAAAATGTTATAACTACTGTCAAGTTCCAACCATCTCATTTTGTAAAGCAATAGTGTTATTGTATCAGATGTATTGTTGTTTGTTTGTCTCTTTTGCTTTTTGTTTCTCTTTTCTGTGTCCATTTTCTCTTAAATTAAAAAAAAGAGGCACATGAAATTCAAAATCGTCAACTATGGTTGGGTTTAACAAAAGGTCAGGTTTCAAAAACTACTGTTAAAATCTGGAAACATTTGTATTTGCAGATTCTTTTAGTAGTTTATGAAAAAGAAATGTCATACCATGTTAAAATTTAATGTCATCCTTGGCCACTAAATTTTATTAACCATTTGTCAGTTATGGTTATTATTAATAATGAAATAATATTGTGGGTAATACTCAATATATAACAATGAATAGAATAATCATCTTTTTCAAAATACCTTCCACCTCTGGGCTAGTAAACCTTTATTGATAGTAATAGAGAGGTTGAGATATTTTGTGTTATTTGTCTTCTTATAAATGACTGGTAGTACTTATACTCCTATTAGTCATAGTACTGACAGTATGCACTTGCAACACCTGTATACACATTTTTTTCTCTGTTCTAATCACTTCTTGTAAGGTTAGCAATCAAGCAAAGTCACTTAAATATGTCTATATAAGAAATCTATTTTAAGGGTTTGAAAACATAGAATCCTAGATACAGCGTTATAGTACCATGACATGAAAAATACTTGAGGAAAACCTTAGCATGAATAAATGAAACATACGTAATCCAAAACACTTTTTATCTACTAATTCACACATCACTTTTATTCAACTTTGTCAAGACTTTCAGAATATTAGATTAATATGTTTAAAATTCTGTCCCTGCTTCAACTTGTAATCTGCTAAGGGTTTCAGTGAACACTATTATACCTAAGAGTGGACTGAAAAAATGATCAATGATAAAAGTTTAATTTAAAGGAAAGGAGACTGGATGAAGCAAGAAGAAGGAGAATTGGTCCCTCTGAAATTGCAAGTTAACTATGAGCATGCCTAAAAATTTCAGATTATTCTATCAAACTACTACATTCTTATTCACATTGAGTAGTCTTGTAACTATTTGAAAATTAATGAATGTAAGTGCAATAACTTCTACTCTGCACAACATTTAGTATTTGGACCCTCAGTCTTAAACACTGACCACTATTTTTAAAGGCAGGAGAGGAAACTAACATTGAACATGTGGTATTTGCCTGGCAAGTTGCCAAGTGTTTTCATTAGGCATAGTATTTGAACCCTTACCAGAAACTACGAGTTTGTATTATTCTCCTCCTTTATGAGGAACAGGAACTTTTCAGGATTTAGGTAAATTACCCAGGGTCATATAACTAGTAAAGTAAATAGTAGAGCAGCATTTTAAACTAGGTCCTTCCAACGCCACAGATTGTAAACCTTCACATCCTACATCTTAATTTTTTAAACTTTTTAATATTTGCAACAATTTCATAAGGTAATGCTATCATCCTCATTTCATAGATGAGAAATCTAGGGTTTAGCGACTCAGCTACTTTCTCACAGAAAATATAAATCTGAACCTATCACATTCTGACTCCTGTGAAATCAGGAGCCTTTAAAAATGTTATACTGGTTGTCAAGGTGCCATCAAGGTTTTGAAATGTAATAATGCTTTTATTCTTGTTTGCCTTTTCTAGGTGCCTTCTTGATCCCATACACAATTATGCTGGCTTTGGCGGGTTTGCCCCTTTTTTTTCTGGAATGTTCTTTAGGGCAGTTTGCTAGTCAAGGCCCTATTTATGTGTGGCGAAGTGTACCATTGTTTAAAGGTTAGTATTAAGATGTTATCATCGTCATGATTATTGCTTGATGTCTGTGTATAGTAGTCTTCACCACATAGTTAGGAAATGTTTAAAATTCTGGCATGTTTGATTGCATAGAAGCTGAAAACACAATGGCTGTTACCAGAGGATGGGGTAATTTCATAGAAGGAAGAGGTGCTGGTCAAAGGATATAAAGATATAGGTAGAAAGGAGAAATAATTTCCAAATACTTATAATCTACAAGTTTATAAATTCAAGAGTGAAACTATGGTAACTATAATTATGACAACATATTTTGTTCTTGAAAATACATAGTGGTTATTAAATGTTTCCAACAATTATATGATAGCTCTGTGTGCTAGCTTCAGCAGCACATATACTAAAATTGGAACACTAGCTATGTGAGGTGATGAATTTGTTAATTAGCTAAATGGACCCATTCCAGAATGCATTTATACTTCAAAACTCATGGTGTGCATGAAAAAGATAATATTATCTGTTAATTAAAAATAAAAATTGAAATAATATTCAGACATCATAAGGCAAAGGAGCTTGCTTATTGTTTCTCTGTATAGTTTGATTCCATAGAATTTGAAAATCAGATGTTAATTTTATTTCTTAACCTGACTGGAGGTATGGAAAGGGTTAGGATGGACACTAGAGATGTTTGTAAGAGTGTCATTATATATTTTCCTTATTTCATTTTTAAATTGTTTTGGCACACAGTTTGTTGTGCATTAACTTCATTGGCTCTGACTTACAAGAACTTTTATTTTATTGGTACTGTGGGTTTTTAAATTCTTCATATACACTCTGTGCCTCACTGCCTTTACACATCTTCTAAAAATTCTCTTTCAGAAAAGTTGAAAGTCTGGTCACCATTTTGTTGTGTGCTCCTAATAGACTAGGACCCTGTTAAGCTGAAAAATGCCTCTTTTGTTATTAAACATCAAACTACCATTCTCCAATGATTAAACATCGTTTTGGAATGGGCTAAAAACTCTTTGGAAAACTTTCAATGTGACATAAAAATAAAGTCCCAATGAAGTGAATAGAATAATGTACTGCAAGATTAAAGAAGCTGCCTAAAAGGCTAGTCCTAAGTTTAAGAGTTATATTCAATATAAAAATCTCCATTTTGGAAGTACTGAATTAAATTTTGGATGTTTAAATTCAGATTGTTACTGAATCACTGAGTCGTATTTACCTATCCTTGTGAAAATACTCTACTGCGTCATTTCAAGATGTTAATTCAAAGGCTTCATTTTCTCCTTGTCAAAATGTCAGTTTAGAGAAGAAGATTTAAGTATCAGTCAGTGTTCCAACAGATACAAGTTTTGACGTAAAATAATGCCCAGTGTACCCACTGTGATAAGAATTTGCAAATTTAATAAAAAAGTCTAATATATATATAGGTTTTACATGAATTTCATTGCCTAAAGCAGGCCCTTTTTCTCAGACTTGTCATCTCTTCTAATTAACTGAAGAATTGTCTCAGGAAACCAATTGTCAAAAGAGTTGTTAAAATAGGAAGAAAGCTACTTGGAGAGTACCATTTCCCTCTACCCCTGAATTGTCTGCTCGAAAAAGAAGGAAAGAGTTTTTTGAAACAGTTTTATCATTCAAATAGTTATTGTGAAATTTGAGATGGACTTACATAATGAATTACCAAAAGAAATTTCATTTGAGTATATTTTAATTATTCTTTTTTCCAGGTGTGGGCATTACACTGGTTCTGATATCGATTTTTGTGGCAATATATTATAACGTTATAATTGCATATAGTCTTTTCTACTTGTTTGCTTCCTTTCAACATCCTTTGCCATGGAAAACGTGTTCCCTGTCTTGGTCAGATAGAAACTGTAGCCGATCACCTATAGGTAAATTTCATTGATTTAATTTTTAAAATATTTTCAACTCCACATCATTTCTTCTAAATAAGCTTAAAGGATTGAATCATTTCCTAATTGTGGTACAATTTTAAATGGTTCATACGTCATTAGCTAAAGTAAAATGCAGTGTATATAATCTGAATTTTTGAGGGGAACCAGGAATGCAAAATCATGATAAGGCGAACATCTTTCAAGCCTAAGTCTTGGCCAGGAGAGAAATAAGACTAAGTGATAAAGAGAGAGAAGTACTATCTATAATCGCAGAATTGTGTATACTGACAATCTTTGGGATAATGTAGCATCAATATTGCAGGCTGTTACCAGGTTACCCTTCAGTGTATAAAGATTTAATACTTTTGAGAAGTTTTAAAGCATCAGTTTGTCTATGTAGATTACATATGCTAAGTCCACCTTCAAAAAGTTCTATAGAGCACCAAACTTCAAGTGAAACAATTGTTATTATATGGCCGTTAATTTTATAAATACCATTACACTTTAAAAGGGCAGATAGCATTATAGTCACTTTTAGCTTAATAGTAGAGAATATTTAAGATACTGAATGAGAGTAGTTTTATTTGTGAATTTTTTTTTACTGTACCTTCACAAAGTAACAATTTGGACAACAGCTTAAACATTTTATCAATGAAACTTTTTTCCAAGAAAGTATTCATTTAAAACTAAATACATAACCGTTTCTGTATTTGTTCTTTATCATTTTCAGTCACTCACTGTGATGTAAATGTGGGAACAGGGGAGATCATTCAAGTGAATATGAGGTGGATAGATGCCAACAATTTTACATGCATCAGTGGCAGTGAAATTTACCAACCAGGGCAACTTCCCAGCAAACAGTATTGGAAGTAAGTGATCCAGTTTTTAGACAGATGTTATTGAAAAGTGATAATGATATATTGGCCATTCCCTTCCTTAATTCACATAAATTGAAAAAATGGATCTTGTAGGGAATTATACTTCATTTCTCTCAGATATTTATGTATTCTAGGTGAACACGAATTATTTGCAAGCCTAGGAGTTTGTGAGTTATGTGTTTTTTATAAGCTCCTTCAGTGGACTCGAGACTGTAATGATGTGTTTGGGACTTCCTATGTTAGGGGTTTGTTTATGAGAAAACATTTCAACACTAAGAAAAAATTTTAATGATAATCAGTTGGACAATGGGTAATATTGGGGGGGCAAAATTGTTAAGGCAACATTTCCTCAATATCTACTTTGCATACAATTGCCATGGTATAGTGAGAATAGGTATTCAAGGTTATACTTATATTTTACTAATTTTAAATCATACTTCTTTATGCCTACTCATTACCCTTACCTAGTGTCTTTGTGTCTAATACTGAATGAACTCTCCTTCATCCACATGCTAACGCCCTCTGTAACTTTTAAACGTTTGAATTTATTTTATCTGATAGCACAAAACTTGTGCATATAAATGTATATATTATATAATGCTTATGCCAGGTTCAATATACATATATTTTATATACCCATGTCCTTAAGTATTTAACATTTTTTTTGTGAAAAATTTGCAAAAATTCTTTCTCGTAACTTTTGAAATGTACAATACATAGTTCTCATTTTCACCCCTGTGCAATAGTACATCAGAACTTCTTGATCCAGCCTAACTGTCAGCTAGTACCTACTGATGAACCGTTCCCCATTTCTATCCTCTCAATTTCCCTGCATCTGGTAATCATTGTTTTGCTTTAAACTTACATGCGATTACCTTTTTCAGAAACCATGTATATGTGAGTTCATGTGGTACTTTTTATACTGTGCCTGACTTATTTCAGTTCAAGTAACACTTTTCAGTTTCATCCGTGTTGTCACAAATGATAAGATTTCATTCTTTGTATGACAGAAAATGTTCCATTATGTATGATTTTTCTTTATCTATTCATCAGTTGATGGACACTTAAGTTGTTGTCATTTCCATTTCTCAGATGTTGCAAATAGTGCTGCAGAGAACATGGGAGTGCAGATTTCTCTTTGATGTATATATTTCATTTCTTTAGATACATACCCAGTGGTTTGACTGATGGGTTATATGGTAGATCTATTTTATAATTTTATGAGGAACCGCTACACTATATTCCATAATGTAAATTTAAAAGTTTTTGAGGATTGAAATGTTGCCAAACATCCAGATAAGAATTAAGATTATACATCCATGCACATTGCTAATGAAAATCATGGAGTTTTACAGAGAAACTAAAAAAGTTGTAAATAATGGGGCCATTTGAGTTTGCTGATATATACAAGTAAAAAACAAGTATATATAATTTAACTATTTTAAATATTTTACTTAAGCATAATTTAAATAACAATTTAAACTACTTTATTCATTATTTTAACTTGAGAAAAATAATGTATTGAGTCAAGTGAAGTCATTCGATTTAAGCTTGACTTCTTTAAATAAAAGAGCTTGGACTTGCCCAGGCTTGCCTGGCACAAATGTTGCTCTGAACTCCTTGCAGCCAGAGCCAGGATCCATGCGGCATCACACTTTGGGGTACACTCTCCCTAGCTCCCTGGGACCGGGAGGCCTTGGCCCCCAGCCAGTTAAGGTGGAGGCTCCACCCACACACCCTGGGAGGCCGCCCTCACCTGCTGCACACAGCATCCAGCTCTACCAGGTCCCGCGACTCAGCGTGACCCATGACTTAGTGCGACACTCAGGGGAACGCCCAGCCAGCCTCACAGGACACAGACGTACTCAGCCCAGCCCAGCTCAGCCCAGGACCCCAGAGCTGCTCAGCAGGGACGGACCAGCATAGCTGCAGGGCCTTGGAGAGCTTGGGCTCCCACCACCAGAGTGCAGAGCGTGCACGCGTGAACTCCATCCTTCAGTGGAGTCACCTGTGTGCTGCATCCTAGAGCTCAGGTGCCCCACTCAGCCAGGAGCAAGGCCCCAGCACTGTAGGCCTGGAACTCGCCCAGGCTTGCCCGGCACAACTGTTGCTCTGAACTCCTTGCAGCCAGACTCAGGGCCCGGGCAGCATCACACTCCGGGGTACACTCTGCCTAGCTCCCTGGAAATGGGAGGCCTTGGCCCCCACCCAGTTAAAGCGGAGGCTCCACCCACATACCCCGGGAGGCTGCCTTCACTTGCTGTGCACAGAATCCAGCTCTACCGGGTCCCATGACTCAGCACGACCCACAACTCAGCGCGACCCTCAGGGGAACACCCAGTCAGCCACGCAGGACACAGAGCCACATAGGTTCTAGAAGAAAATGACAAAACGAAAGACCAAGAGACAATCTCAGTCCCCCAGCCCACTAAGAACAAACCCAAGAGACACTGAAATGGAAGACAGTGGGAATCGCACAACTGGACTTTCTGAAATGATAGAAAATGTGGTAAAGAAACAGCCTGATGAAGCTATAGAGAAATTCAAATCAGAAATATTCTCTCAGCTAAAAAATGAAATGAGACTCATTATTAAAGAAATGTTGTGTTTATCTAAAGAGCAAGATAAAAAATAGAAAAACTTAAGAAAACGATGGAAACTTTGAATGAACAATATAAGACACAAACACAATGCATGAAACAGATGCAAAGGGAAATGCAAGAAATGAAAAACTCCATGGAAAGTTTGAAAAACTGCTTGAATGAAGCTGAAGATAGAATCTCAGATCTTGAAGACAGCATGGGAGATCATGGCCACGAAAGAAAAGATCTCTTAAAAATAGTAAGGAACCAAGAAACAACAATTCAACAGCTGCAAGACGATGCCAAGAGAAATAACATAAGATTAATAGGCATAAATGAAAACGCAGGGGTCAATACTAATGACCTGGGAAGACTATTCACAGAAATAATAGCAGAAAACTTTCCAAACATGGGAAGAGAATCTGAAATACAAGTAACTGAGGCATACAGAACTCCAATTAACCATAACCAAAATAAATCTTCACCCAGACATATAATAAATAGGGAATCAGCACTACAGCACAAGAACAAAATACTAAAAGCTGTCAGAGAAAACAAACAGATTACCTATGAAGGAAACCCTATCAGAATCATGGCAGACTTCTCAACACAAACCTTCAAGTCAAGAAGAGCTTGGAGTGAAGTATTTCAAATCCTGAAAGAAAACAACTTTCAACCCAGATTGATGGACCCTGAAAAACTATCCTTAAAAATTGATGGAGAAATAAGATACTTTCATGACAAAGAACAACTGAAGAAATTTATGGCCACCAAACCAACACTACAAAGAGTACTGAAAGACACTCTAGAAAGAAGCAAAGATAGTCACAACTTTAAGAATAACAACAAAAGGAAACCACTAAGCAGGGCAAATAATTAAACAGAAAATGTAGAAAACTAATAACAGAAAGATATCATGACTGGGATGAGCCAGTACATATCAATTATATCAATCAATGTAAATGGTCTCAACTCACCAATAAAAAGAAACAGACTATCAGAGTGGGTTATGAAACAAAACCCAACAATATGCTATGTACAAGAAACACATTTCACTCAAAAGGAAATTCACAGACTAAAAATCAAAGGCTGGAAAACAATACTCCATGCAACAGGAATCCAGAAAAAAGCAGAGGAAGCTATTATGTTTGCAGACAATGGAAACTTCAAACATAGAATGATCAAAAAAGATAAAGCAGGTCACTACATACTTGTTAGGGGAAAACTTCAAGAGGAAGAGATTACAATCATAAATATATATGCACCGAATATGGGAGCACACAGCTATGTGAGACAATTCTTAATAGACATGAAAAACCAAATAAACAATAATACAGTTATAACAGGGGACCTTAACACCCCAGCGACACAGAGAGACAGATCAACCAAACAAAAAATCAGCAAAGAAATAGCAGAACTGAATCAAAATTGTGAACAAATGGACCTAGTACATGTGTACCGAATATTCCGCCCATCAGCATCAGAATACACATTCTTCTCAGGTGCACATGGGTCATTCTCTAAAATAGATCATATGCTGGTCCAAAAAACATGCTTAAGTAACTGCAAAGGAATTTAAATAATTCCATGCATATTATCTGACCATAGCGCAGTAAAATTGGAAATGAATGACAAAAAAAACCTACAATAGCTGCATAAACACATGGAAATTAAATAATACTCTCCTAAATAACTAATGGGTCACAGAAGAAGTTAAAGAAGAAATTAAACAATATCTACAATTGAATGAAAATGCACATACAAATTACGGGAATCTGTGGGATAAATGAAAGCAGTTCTCAGAGGGAAATTTGTAGCACTAAACTCTCATATCAAAAAAAGGGAAAGAACACACATAAACAACCTAATGCTACACCTCAAACTTCTAGAAAAAGAAGAGCAAGTCAAGTCCAAAAGCCAAAGAAGGGAGGAAATTATTAAGATTAGAGCAAAAATTAATGAAATTGAAACTAAGAAAACAACACAAAGAATTAATGAATCGAAGAGTTGGTTCTTTGAAAGAGTAAATAAAATTGATAAACCCCTAGCCAACCTTATCAAGAAAAGGAAAGAAAAAACTCAGATTCATGCAATAAGAAATGAAAAGGGTGAAATCACTGCAGACCCAGGGAAATACAGAAGATCATCAACACCTACTTCGAAAATGTTTACTCACATAGATTTGATAACACAGAAGAAATGGACAGATTCCTAGAAACCTATGAATTACCAAGGCTGAATCAAGAAGATGTAAAGCCGCTGAATAACCCAATTTCAGCTAATGAAATTGAAAATGTAGTTAGGACCCTACCAGCAAAGAAAAGCCCGGGCCATGATGGATTCACTGCTGAATTCTACAAGACATTTAAGGAAGACTTAATGCCAACACTCCTCAAACTCTTCAATGAAATCGAAAGGGAAGCAAGTCTCCCTAACTCATTCCTGGAAACAAGTATTACCCTAATACCAAAACCAGAGAAACACCCAACCAAAAAAAAAGAAAATTACAGACCAATCTCCCTAATGAACATAGATGCAAAAATCCTCAATAAAATACTGGCAAATAGAATACAGTAACTTATCAGAAAGATTATACATCATGATCAAGTGGGATTCATCCCAGGAATGCAGGCATGGTTCAACATACGCAAATGAATACATGTAATCCACCATATCAACAGAGCCAAGGACAAGAACCACATGATCAACTCAATAGATGCAGAAAAAGCTTTTGACAAAATCCAACACCCATTCATGATAAAAACCCTACAGAAAATCAGAATAGATAGTCTCTACCTCAACCTGATAAAAGCCATATAGCATAAACCAACAGCCAACATCTTACTGAATGGACAAAAACTGAAAACTTTCAACCTAAAATCAGGAACAAGACAAGGATGTCCATTATCACCACTCCTATTCAATATAGTTCTGGAAATACTAGCCAGAGCAGTTAGACAAGAGAAAGAAATAAAGGGAATAAGGATAGGAAAGGAAGAAGTGAAATTATCATTATTTACAGATGATATGATACTGTATATTGAAGCCCCACAAAAATCCATTAGAAGACTTCTAGAAGTAATAACCAAATTGAGCAATGTAGCTGGATACAAGGTAAACACTCAAAAGTCAATAGCATTCCTGTACACAAACAACAAAGTCATTGACAGAGAAATAAGGGCAATCACACCCTTCACTATAACAGCTAAAATAAAGAAATACTTAGGAATCAACCTAACGAAAGAAGTAAAAGATCTATACAGTGAAAATTACATTACTCTAAAGAAAGAAATTGAAGAAGATTGCAGAAAATGGAAAGATATTCCCGATTCATGGATAGGAAGAACAAACATTGTGAAAATGGCCATTTTCCCAAAATTATTATACAGATTTAACGCAATCCCAATCAAAATACCACTTGCCTACCTCACAGAGCTAGAGAAAGCATTCCTGAAATTCATTTGGAACCAGAAAAGACCTAGAATAGCAAAGGTAATTCTGGGTAACAAAGGGAAGGCAGGAGGCATCACAATCCCCGACTTGAAACTATACTACAAAGTTACTGTGATGAAATCAGCATGATACTAGAATCAAAACAGACCTGAAGATCAATGGAATAGATTCGAAGATACAGCCACAGCTACAAACACACTTAGTCACCTCATCTTTGACAAAGGGACCAAACATGTACACTGGAAGAAAGATAGCCTCTTTAACAAATGGTGCTGGAAAAACTGGCTTTCTATATGCTGTAAACTAAAACTAGAACCCTGTCTATCACCATGCACTAAAATAAAGTCAAAATGGATCAAAGATATGAATATAAAAACAGAGACACTAAACTTACTAGAAGACAGAGTAGGTAAAAATCTTGATGACATAGGAGTAGGCAGAGAGTTCATGAACAAAAATCAAATTGCACGGGAAACACTTCCCAGAATCAACAACTGGGATCTCATCTTACTAAAGAGTTTTTGCATGTCAAAGGAAATCTCTGACAGAATAAAAAGAAAACCCATGAGTTGGGAAAATATCTTAGCCTATTGTCCATCAGACATAGGACTTCTATCTACAACATACAAAGAATTAAAGGAAATCATTCGGCTAAAATTCAAGGACCCAATCCAAAAATGGGCATCTGAGATAAATGCACACTTCTCAGAGAAAGAAATACAAATGGCAAATAAATGTATGAAAAAATGTTCAACATCAATGGTCATTAGGGAAATGCAAATTAATACAACACTGAGATTCCATCTCACTCCAGAAAGAATGGCCAAGATTAAAAAATCAAGCAACAACAAATGCTGGAGGGGCTGTGTGGAAAAAGGAACTCTTCTCCACTGTTGGTGGGAGTGTAGACTGGTGCAACCACTGTGGAAGTCAGTGTGGAGATTCCTCAAGAAGCTAGGATTAGAGATCCCATTCAACCCAGCTATCCCACTTGTGGGCATTTTCCCAGAAGAATTGAAAACATCATACCACAGTGACAACTGTGCACCGATGTTTATAGCAATGCAATTTGTAATAGCCAGATCTTGGAAACAATCCAAGTGCCCATCTATCAAAGAATGGATAAAAAAGATGTGGTATTTTTATACAATGGAGTACTACTAAGCCATTGAGAAAGATTGCATCGAGACTTTTATAAGTAAATGTTCACGACTTGAGACCATACTCTTAAATGAGATAAATCAAACCCACATGTGTAAATACCGTATTGTCTCCCTAGTGTAAGAAACTGAAAAAGTACACAAGATCCAAAATCTATATAAATACTATGTAAGGGTAAAAAACAGCTCGAAGATCAAAAGTAATTAGGAAGGGAAAAGGGGGAACGAGGGAAGGGAAAATGAAAAGATATAAATCTGTATATATGTATATGTAAGATAACTAGAACGAACACACTGCTGAAAGTATTCCTTAATGAGAAAGAACAATTAACACTCATATGTTTAGATCAATTTTACATGTCCATATCTGTTAATGTAAGCAACCATTTTAAAGATAACGATGCGCAATATTACAACCATTGTCAAGTTTCTACCGTCCTGTTTTGTAAACCTCCAATGTTACTGTTGTGCATTTACACTATTCGTTTGTTTATCTCCTTTGCTTGTTGTCTTTGCTATATGTGTCTTTTGTTGTTAGCTTAAATAAAAAGAATTTAAAAAAATAAAATGCTTCTTGAAAAATTATCTTCTCGGTATTTAGATGAATGAATTGAGCAAGGTTACCTAGGTCTGGGTTTCTGCCAGCAGAATGAGATTGGCCCCAGGACCTAAGCAAGCTGCAGTGAGCATA
This sequence comes from Dasyprocta punctata, assembly GCA_004363535.1. Lineage (NCBI taxonomy): Eukaryota > Metazoa > Chordata > Mammalia > Rodentia > Dasyproctidae > Dasyprocta > Dasyprocta punctata. The sequence goes on along the minus strand of RJWM01029127.1, from coordinate 1,583 downwards.
GCACAGTGGTATTGGCAACTCATTTTCTGCTTCTATTTATTTATAATGAAACATTCATAATTATTTTGAGTTTTCAAAAGAGTGTGAATAGCATTGTTCTTCTGGTATTGTGTGTTGCTCATGCCCCACAGAGTTGAGTGTGGAAGGAAAACCATCCCTAAAGTAAGCCTGAGTCCAGGTGTTACAGGACAGTGATCTGAGCACGAGGTATTGTTGGACTGTGATTTAAAAACAAGATTGGAGGGAATACGGTGGATTTCCCATTTCACTCACAACTAAAATGACTAAACATAGCAGCTCTTACCATTTGAGAAAGGGGGAAGTCTTGCAAGTCACACCACTGGGACTGACACCAGCATGCAGGTCATTTAAAAAGAATATGTTATTTGGCAGGGCTGACCCTATAAACCTGCTTCAGAAATTGGACAGCTTTGTCCTACGTATTCTGGGGTGCTCCTGTTCTCTTTTCCATGTTTAGGGCAGAAGGATGGACTTCGCAACTCTGTAAAGGAAAAATGGGATCAGGAAACAGCATTGGGAACTCCACATGAACAGAGGGTTCCAGACAGCATAAAACAAAAAGGCAAAGAAAATAGAACTGAACTACTTTCGCTACTCCCTGCATAGAGCACAAATACAAAGGCGCAAAATATAATTTATCTGCAAATGGCACACGCGCAGTGTCATATAAATAATTAAGCCATTGTCTCTGTATTCGTGTGTGTGAACAGCAGTACATACGCATTCATGCACACCCATGTTAGGGACACTTTTAGTGAATCAGTCTGAAGGCGGGAATGAATGCATTACCCGGGCCATGCCCAGGATGAGCACAATCGCCAGCGCTCCTCAACTGCCAGGGCCTTGTCCCCAGTCCCTGTCACTCGTCCTGCAGACCCACTGCTTTTCCCTCTGCCCGTCCTCCCTCCCTGCCTCCCTTTGCCACCTTTCTCTTCCAGTCTCCTTGTCTCCCTTCTGGTCTCTAACTTCCCAGCACGGAGCACCAAGACATCACAAATATCCAGGACAGGAGTCCTCAGAGGAATCAGCGGGGCCCCCAATTGATCTTTGTCTCTGGGACACTTGGCAGCTCTCCTCAAGGATGAGTAGAAGCTTGTGCCAGTCTCAAGGAGGAAAGCAACAAGCTGAGAATGACCGGGCACCTTAGAGAAGGGGGACAGGGACTATATTCTTTTTATTAAGCTTATTGGTACAATTTAGGTATACATAGTGATCATATTCATCATAGGGAATTTGTTCCTGTATATATTTTGATTCCTCCCTTATTCTCAATCCCCTGTCCTCCCTTTAACTCCTACCTCTTCAACCACTTACAAAATTTTGTAGCCATTTTATCCTTTTTTTATCATTTTTTTGCTTTTCACTTCCTTTCCCCCTTCCACCTCCCTAGTTCTCCTCCTTTTTTGAAGCTAATATCTCATGAGACCAAGAAACGTTTTCTTGAATTTCACGGATTCTTTCCAACTCCAATCTTTTTCATTCTCCTAAGAGCAAATATATTTAAAATGTAACCCTTTCCTTGTGGTACTGGCTATCCAACTCAGGGCCTCATCATGCTAACA
>RJWM01029126.1:0-24809 GCA_004363535.1 Dasyprocta punctata | reverse complement strand
GTCTGGCTGCAAGGAGTTCAGAGCTTCTGGTGTGCCAGGCAAGCCTGGGCAAGTCCCAGGCCTACAGTGCTGGGGCCTTACCTATGCCTATTATCAGACCATCATGCAATAAAATTGGAAATCAATGACAAAAGAAACCATAAAAACTTCATAAACACATGGAAATTAAATAACACCCTCCTGAACAACCAGTGGGTCACAGATTACGTTAAAGATGTAATTAGACAGTTTCTACAATTAAACGATAATGCCAACCCAACTTACTGGAACTTATGGGACACAATGAAACTAGTTGTATGAGGGACATGTATAACAGTGAATTCTCATATCAGAAAAATCGAGCAAGCTCAAATACAAAACTCAGTGTTGAACCTCAGGCTCCTAGAAAAAGAAGAGCAAGTCAAGCTCAAAGCTCATACAAAGGAAGAAATTATAAGATCAGAGCAGAAATTAATGCAATGGAGACTAAGAAAATAGTCCAAAGAATCAATGAGTTGATTCTTTGAAAGTTTAAATAAAATTGACAAACACCCAACCTTATATAAAAATACTCAAATCCATGTAATTAGGAATCACAACAGATCCTGCAGAAATTCAGATCATCAATATCTACTCTGAGAACCTGTATTCTAATAAAATGGAAAACACAGAAGAAATGAACACATTCTTAGATACATATGAGTTATCAAAGTTGAATCAGAAGATATAAAAATTCCAAATAACCCAATACCAGTGAGTGAAATTGAATACATAATTAAAAACATATGAACAAAGAAATGCTCAGACCCTGATGGATTCACTGCTGACTTTAGGGAAAATCTAATGGCACTACTTCTCAAACTCTAATGAAATTGAAAGGGAAGCAACACTCCCAAGTTCATTCCTGGAAGCAAGCATTACACTGATACCAAAACCAGAGAAGGATCCAACCAAACAAGACAATTAAGGCCAATCTTAATAAGATACTGACAAACAAGACAATTAAGGCCAATCTTAATAAGATACTGACAAACAGAATGCAACAAATCATCAAGATTATATACTATGACCAAGTTGCATTCATCCCAGGGTTGCAGGGATGTTTCAACACATGCAAAGCAATAAATGTAATATACCGTATTAACAGAGCCAAGGAAAAAACCATATGATCATCTCAGTAGATGCAGAAAAAGCATTTGACAAAGTCCAACACTGATTCATGGTAAAACAAAACAAAACAAAATAAAACAAACAAAAAAAACCCTTACAAAAAATTGGAATAGATGGTCTTTATCTCAATCTGATAAAAGTAATCTATGACAAACCAATGGCCAACATCATACTAAATGGTCAAAAACTGAAAGCCTAAAGTCAAGAACAAGACATGGATGTCCACTGTTACTACTTTTACTCAATATAATTCTGACAACATTAGCCAGAGCAATCAGACAAGAGAAAGAAAAGAATAGGGAAAGGAAAGAAGAAGTCAAATTATCATTATTTGCAGATGACATGATACCTTACATAGATGACCCCAAAAACTGCACCAAAAGATTTCAAAATTTAATAACCAAATTCAGTAGCACAGCTGGATACAAAGTTGAAACTCAATAATCAATAGCATTCCTATACATGAATAAGAAACTCATTTAAATTAGGGAAATGATACCTTTCACAATAGCATCAAAAAAATGCTTAGGAGTCAATCTAATGAGGGAAGTAAAACACCTGTACATTGAAAACTACTGTACTCTGAAAAAGGTGTTTGAAGAGGATATTAGAAAATGGTAAGATATCTCTATTCTTGGGTAGGAAGAACCAATATAGTGAAAATGGCCATACTTTCAAAATTGTTATGTAGTTTGAATGCAATTTCAATCAAATTACCAATAGTACATCTCACAGAATTAGAGAAAACAATCCTAAAATTCATTTAGAACCACAAAGAACTTAGAACAGGAAAAGCAGTTCTGAGCAACAAAGGCAAGGCAGAGGGCATTACTCTCCCTGACTTGAAATTATACTATTAAGCTACTCTGATAAAAACAGCATGGTTTTGGAAAAAAAAAACACTCCTGAGGATCAGTGGAACAGATTAAAAGATGTAGAAATGGCTCCAAACACACTTGATTACTTTATCTTTGACAAAGGAGCCAAGGACCTTCACTGGAAGAAAGATCACCTCTTTAATAAACGGTGCTGGAAAAACTGGCTTTCCACATGCTGAAGGTTAAATCTACACCCAGATCTTTCACCATGCACTAAACTAAAATTGAAATGGATCAAAGATCTAAATATTAAAACAGAAACACTAAATCTGCTGGAAGATAAAGTAGGTAGAACTCTTGAGGTCATAGGATAGGCAGAAAGTTCATGAACAAAAACCAAACTGCACGAGAAGCACTTCAAAGAATCAACAACTGGGATCCCATCTTATTAAAAAGTTTTTGCAGAGACCACCAACCAAGCAAAAGGATAGCCCATGAATTGGGAAAAAAATCTTAGCCAACTGTCCCTCAGACATAGGACTTCTGTGTAGACCATAAAATGAATTGAAAATAATCAGGCCCCCCAAATTCTAAGACCCAATCAAAAAATGGGCATCTGACTTGAATATGCACTTCTCAGATGAAGAAATACAAATGGCAAATAAATACATGAAAAAAATGTTCAGCATCATTGGTCATTCAAGAAATGCAAATTAAAACAATGCTGAGTTTTCCTCTCACCCCAAAAAGAATGGCTATCATCAAGAAATCAACCAGTAACAAATGTTGGTGATGTTGTGGGGAAAAAGGAATCCTTCTCCACCATTGGAAGATTGGTGCAACTACTGTGAAAATCAGTGTGGAGATTCCTCAAAAAACTAAACCTAGATGTTCCATTTGACCCAGGTATTCCCCTTTTTGGTATCTTCTTGAAAGAATTAAAAGCATCATGTCATAGCAATATATGCACACCAATGTTTATAGTGGCACCATATATAATAGCTAAATCATGGAAACAGCCCAAATGCCCACCAACCAATGAATGGACAAAGAAGAAGTGATTTTTATATGACTGATATACTACTCTGCCACAAAGAAAGCTAAATTTGCCAGGTGTAGTGGCACATGCCTGTAATCCCAGAACTCAGGGGGTTGAGGCAGGATGATCATTGTGAGTCTGAAGCCAACCTGAACTACACAATGAGTCCTAGGCCAAACTGAACTACACAGCAAGACCCAGTCTCAAAAAAAAAAAAAAAAAAAAAAAAAGGATAATTTTGAGATATTAAGGATGCACCTTGAGACTATACCTTTTTTTTTTAATATGGGAGAGCACAAATAAAGTCCCTCACTACCACAAATTATGCAGTCAAGTTTCCCACATTTGGAGAAATTGCAGGGGTCAGCATACCTGCAATGCAATGGATAAGCCTCACCTTGAGGAAACCACCTTTGTGATCACGATACTCCCCTGCCAGATAAGTATCAGACCATACTCTTAAGTAAAATAAATCAGACACACGTTTATATACCATATTGTTTTTCTGGTGTGAGAAACTGAACATGTAAATAAGGACCAAAATATATAATACATATTGGGAAATAGCAAGAAAATTTTCAAATGAGAAAGAGAAGAAGGGAGGGGGGAGGAGGGAAAGGAAGAAAAGGACAAGAAAAAATACAAGGTAAAAATGGAAGCAAAGCTTTTGTAAACATGGGAAGAGGGATTGAGGGAAGGTGAGAGGAATGGGAAAAAAAGAAGCAGCAGGATATATCATGTACAGGTACAAATTCCCTATGATGAATGTATCATTATGTATATCTAAAATGTACAGTTAAAAAGTGCATCATGTTTGAGTTGAATCATAGTTTCTTACATACTTTAAATATACAGAAGAAATATTCAACCAGAATTTGAGATGCTGTAGAAATAACCCACAGAACAGAAAATTGAAATGAAATTTCAGAGGTAATGGAGTCTTCGTTGATAATTTCCCAAAGGTCTTGGTTAATATTGTGGAAAAAAAACTTGTAAGTTTGTATACTGCTCATTAACAAATAAAAGCAATTAACAAGACCATTTATGCTGGCAACAGCACATAAACACAAAGTTTTTTAATTGATTGAACTGTTAGAATGTTAACTATCATTTCTTATTAACAAACTGATTTTCTGTATTTATGCCTCCATTTTATTGTTTTTATGAATTAAACTGCCTCCTCAGTAGTCTTTTTTTTTTTTTTTTTTTTTTTTGTACTGGGGATCGAACTCACAACCTCACACCTGCCAGGCAGGCACTTATGCCACTGAGCTAAATCCCCATCGTTAGGCTTTTTTTTTTTTCAGTACTAGGGATCGAACTCACAACCATGTGCCTACCAGGCAGGTGCTTAAGCCACTGAGCCAAACTCCTGGCCCTCCATCTCAGTAGTCTAAAGAGGAATATAATGAAGCATATGTACATTTAGACTTATGTCCACCATAGCTTCAAAGATTTCCCTGAAGACTGGGATTCACATCTTTTTCCTTAAGAAAAGAAATATTAACAGTAATTTTGAACAAACTGACATTTAAATTATATTTTCTCCCCTAAATTTGAGTTCCTGGTTTGATAATATTAATGAAGGAAGAGAACAATGGCCTTGGGATTCTTGATTATCCACATATGAATTGTGGAGTTCTCAAAGTAGAGTGATAATGTCGAAACAACATTAACTCTTTTCTTATGATGCATTTTGATCTATGTTCTTAATACTGTGTGCTCAAAATTTGGGCATATTACCACACAAAGATTGGAGCAGGGCCACTATCCAGGGATGAAATCTAATGATGGCATTGAGAGGGTAGAGCTAACAGAGATGCAAACCGACTGAATCATTGCTGTGTTTGCTATACCTCATTATGAATGAGATGTAGGTGAGGTAGGTGGTACCTGTGAGCCTAAGACCTACTTAACTGACCCAATTTCTCAGTCAAAGACAGCAAGTTAGATATGGATGTTCTAAGATGACTGCGAAAGTGGTGAAATTAGGCATGGAAATCACCAATTGTCTCAGAGAATGTTAATTCTTTATAACCTTATTCAAATGTAAGCAGGAAACTGAATCTCCTGAAAGGAGGGGATCACAAACACATATATTTAAGCCAAATAGAAATGACTTTGACTTACTGATCTGGGTGATTTCCAAGACTGCAACCTCTTAGTTTTCTTGAATCATTCATTCATTTACTCACTCATCAGGCCTTTATTGAGTCATCTTGTGTGTCAGATACCTTGCTAGGTGCTGGAAGACTGTATCCTGAAAGCAATGGGGAGCCACAGGATAATTTGAAGTAGCAGAGTGACATGATCAGATTTCCGTTTTAGAAAGCAGACTTTGGTTTTATGTAGAACTGAAGGACAGTGAAACTGGAGAATGGGAGAGTAGTTTGGAGGCTATAAAAACAACTCTGAGGCATCTGAAGAAGAAAGTTTGATTCCTAGTCCTCAGCTCCTACTATAAACGGTAGTTTTTTTTTAATGAGCCTTTATTTCTGCCTACATGCCCCACCCTCCATCTCTGATCAAACCCAGGCAAGTTCAAACCCTGAGCTACATCTTCAGCCCCTTTTATTTTGAGTCAGAGTCTCATTAAGATGCCCAGGTTGGCCTTGAAATTGCAATGCTCCTGCCTCAGCCTCCAGAGTAGCTGTGATTACAGATGTGTGCCACCTCACCCAACCTTTTATCTTTGAAAGTCATGGAGGATATGAAGCTCCTAGATGTTTCTAGACATAGAATGGAAATTTCACCTTAGCATGATAAGCTGTATCTCAACAATAAAAGTAAAGAAGAAAGAACTGAAGTTTATTGGACCCCGGCTACTGATCTGACATTTTCTGTGCATTTCAAATTTTTGTTTATTTGCATTGTCCACAATTTAACTCAGGTTCTTGCTCATGTTAGTATTGTGACTTCTTCATTCCTTTATTTTTGTTGGCAGGGATTTGAACCCCAAATTCACTTGACTTGGTATTTATGAAGTGATTTTTTTCCTGACATAGACATACATATTTGTTTCTATGTATCTATTTCAAAAAAATCACTTTAGGGCTGGGATATAGCTCAGTGGCACAAGTATCTGCCTGGCAAGCACAAGGTCATGAGTTCAATTCCTGGTACAAAAAAAAAATCACTTTAATTCTGTGACCCAGTAAAATAAGTCTTTTTAGGATCAGTTTAATTCAAGGCATAACAAGTTAGTCTACTTTGTTATGGTTTTTGGTTTATGATTTAATTTTACCTAAGGTCTTAGGTTTTATAAATAAAATCTTAAGTTTTAAACCATTCCTAAAACTGCAAACTATGTGCAAAAAATCTTCATTTGGCTCTCAATTCAGTAGAATTTTATGATATGAAAATTTGTATTTTTCTTCAACTTTGAAAAAATTTACTTTCTCTTTATTGTTTTTTTCCTTCTACTCTGGTTTCTTTCCTTCTGCAACCTCTACTAAACAGACATCAGACCTTGATCCTAACCTTATGGCTCTCAGCCACATTTATGACCTTTTTGTCTCCTTATCTTTTGCCCTGCATTTGGGGAAATTTTTTTTTGGCTTGTGCTACCATTAATCTATTCTTCAGCTTGGTCTGTTCAGCTTATCAGCTGATGAATTTTTACCATCAGAAGTTACTTTTTAAATATGTAAGACTTTTCACAGATTGCCATGAATCAAATGTCCTTTTGAATTTTGCTAAATACAATTAAATTCATTTGAAATTTATTTTCTGCTTCCTTTGTTAACTCAGTTTAGTCTGATGTTATTTCTACTAACTGAGTCTGGTGGTTCCCTTTTATGGTTTTGCGACCCCTATCCCCATGAAATGTGTGATGATTTTGTTTGTCTGATCATCTCTTACATGAGAATGGGTGGGCTCACCCATTCTGTTTATTTTACCCTGTTTTCAGAGGCTAGTCAGTATAGTCATGACATACTACCCTGAGAAAGTGTACGTTCCCTCTCATTTCTGGACGTCAGTAAACACTTGGGTTCTGCCTTTAGGTCCCAGAACCCCAAATACCTTCTTTATCAAACAGGTAAACACCTGATACTTAATACAAGCAAGGGAGAGGAGCCTCCTCAGTGAATCATTCTATTCTAGGGCCCCCTCTTGTCCTCTTCTTGCATTCTGTAGCAGTTCTCTACAACTTCCTGAATTATTCCTTCTCCTGAACTTGTTTTCATTTCTTCTGATTTTGTTTCTTTGCTAATTAAATCTTCCCTCTTTTCTATAGTTCTGGATGTCCTACACATTTTGGAACATTGTTCACTGCCCCCCACACACACACTCTCCCTATGCTTTTAGTTTCCTGTTCTTTTCACAACATATTGTTGTGAAATTTAGAGTAGAAGAAAAGCTAAATAGGGTGCGCAATCCACCATCTCCATCCAACTTTTGTCTATGATTTTCTTTATTGTTTTTGCTTCTTATCAAATAATGCAAGTTTATTGTGAAACATTTAGAGACTGTAGAAACAGAGAAAGTTCTCTGCTATGTTAGCTCCTCTAGTGTCCACACTTACATTCTCTTGGCCTGGCCTCTTGATTTCAGTGGCACTGGATAGACAGTGCTAGCGGGGGTTCCCCACTCCCTGGCTGATGGTGTCTGCTGCAGTCTCAAGACCACAGCTCCCCTGCTGGCCCCAAAACTCTTCTGAAGCAGCAGATTGCCTGATGGGGGCTTAGACATGAAGGTGGTCCACAGGTAGGGATGCTGGCAGGGGGAGCCCCTTAACTACCAGGAGGAGCCTCTTAACCATTGAGGACGCAGGTCTGTCTTCACCCTGCACATGGACAGTTGAGAGGTACTCTACACTTCTGAGGAAGTCCCTGGAGACATGACCCTCTGTCGCTCATATCAATGACCTTCATTATGGACCCTAACATCACTTTTACCTTCTTCCCTCTGCACTGTCTTCAATTTCTCATTCCTCCTCTCAGAGCTCTGCCTTTTTTTCTCCCTTATTTGACAATGTGCTTTCTCTCTGTAGTTCTAAATTTCCTCTCTCCCTCGGTTCTGATTTATCATTTCACTGTAACTCTATTAGCTGTAAAGCATTTGGGGCTGCTGTCAGGATAACAGGATCTGTAGCAAATGAGGTTGTATTGAATTATTTAGCTTTCAGCTAAAGTGGAGATAACTAAAGCAGCTGAGCTGGTTTGTAAAATCTTGGGATAATCTGTCTGCTGCTTTGGAGCTTTCAACATATTAATTTTTTCTTGTGGTTGAAAATTATAAATTTTAAGGCTACAAAGAAAAATATGTGTGCAACTTTATAGTTCAGTGCCCCAAACCTAAAGCTAAGGAATTATCTGTTTTGCTTAGTATATAATTATATAGCTGCAGAACTGCAATTCTAAGGAATCATGAATTTACTTAATAAGTTTATTCACACAAGGTTTTAAAAAAACATAAATACATAATTTCTTTCCTTTTTTCTTTCATAAATAGGCCAAGGATTTCTGCTTGAGAGACATAACAGTCTCCGCTTTTGAAGTTGTCCTGTTTTTCTTGAGTTTTCCTTGTCAGAATTTGGTTCTAAAAGACGCTTTTTTTTTTTCATCAAAAAGACCTGTTTTTAACCCAGTAATAAACAAATGGATTTTTTTTTTTTTGGTGCTGTGGGTTGAACCCAGGGACTACATGTTAAGCGCCTGCTCTGACACCAAGCAACGTGTCATCCCTACAAATGGATTCTTAAATGTTACCAGCAAAAGGGGGAGGGGATCACTATCAACCTGATGGATGAGTATGACTGTTCTTGTACCGTCTCTCCTATATTACTAGAGACTCTCGGGAAATCGAACTGTAAAAAGGGACCAGACAAGAGTGGGGTGGCCTGAAGGGTCCTGTGGCAGCTTTGCAACACCCGTGGAGCTTGCCCCACTTTGTACTTCTCATTGTCCAAATGCCCACTATCAAGATGTGTGACTGCAGAAGGCAGTGAAAGTCTTTGCATGCATTCAGTGTATAAACTGAACATCTGGCAATTAAACACCCTTTTCTTGATGAATCCTGGAAAATGGCATAATTATACTCCCAAGCAAATAACTCAAGAGTAAGGCTGTTCCCTTGTTAAGAATACCAGGAAGCATCAGTCAAAGTTAATACTCTTCTGCATCTGTGCTCTTTTAATCTGCACTGCCATCTCCATAATAGCAGAGATTACCTGGGAGGATGGCTGGTGAGAAATCCTGCCAGGCACAGCAGGTGGAGGCAGAAGAGGAAAACTACAGCAAGGTGTGCAGCAAACCTTACTGAGCAATGACCTTGTAAGAAAGTGAACTGCCCTGCAAGCTGCCGGTATTCTTTTGTGTCTCTCTCCCGAGGTGACTCGGAGGTGCTGTGATGTTCCTCTTGGGCACCATCGGTTCTAGTGTTTCCTCCGGCCTACTGTACCCACCCCACCGCCCTGATTGCAGTGAGGAAGCCCTCGCCCGCTCCCAGAGACCCGGGCCTATCAGAAGTGCAGGTGGGCAGGTGCGGCGCTTGCCTGTTGATTACGGTCCCTACCGTGGGCAAGCGCGGTGGGACCGCAGGCTGCGAGCCGCGGGCACTGCCCAGTTCGCCCGGACTATGCCGGGCGCTCGGGCTGAATCCGTGCCTCCGAGGCGGCCGGCTGGGGGCGGGGGCCTCGGGCCCTGTGCCCACCCCCTGCGCTCCCAGCGTCTGCTCGCGCCACCAGTTGGGATAAGCTCGCCCGGGAGCGCGCTTTCTAACACCCCGGCCCCCGGGAGCAATCTGTCTCTCTCCCAATCCGGCCGCAGGGGGGCCTACTGCCGGGGCGCTCGCCGCGCCCACCCTGCGGCGTCAGCGTGCCTTTAAACACATTCAAACCTCCAGACTGTATGCACTGGGGGCGCACGGCGGGAAAGGCTGGAGGGCTGGGTTTTGCCACAAGCTCGTCGCTCCGGGTGCACGAATTAGGCCCGGGTTGCAGGGTGTTCGGGTTGGTCAGGGATGCGGGGACGCGCTCGACGATGGGGTCCGGGTCTGGGAGGCTGGGCAGGTGCCCCCGGCGCGGAGGCTGATTGGCAGGTGCAGGAGTGGGTGGGGAGGGCGGGCGCTGGGCCTGGCGCTGCGGGAGGCTGCGGCCCCGCCTCCCCGCCCCCGCCGCGGGACTATCTGGTCCCAGCAGCAGCGATGTCCCCCGGCAGGAATGTCCCTCCTCAGATAATGTTATTTATATCTCTGGGCGGGTCCGCGGCTCGGCAGCACCAGGCGCCCGGCGGCCGCTGTGCCAGGAGCCCCGCGCTGCCCTCCACCCCCTGCGCCGCCGCTGCCGCCCCCCGGCTCCGGGTGGCCGCCGCTCGGGTCCCCGCGCAGGTGAGTCGCGAAAGGGCCCCGCGGCCGGCGGCGGGGAGCGGGGCGCGGGGGCGCGAGGCTGGGGCGCGCGGCGCGGGTGCTGGGCGCGGTGGGCCCAGGGTGCGAGTGACGTGAGCGGCCGGGGGCGCTGCCCCAGGTGGCGGGTGTGGGGGCGGGAGGGGTGCGGGGCCCCGGAGGCCGGGGGTGGGGGGAGGCTGCAGCGGCTGTCACCCCGGGACGCTGGAACCCGGACCCCGCACAGGCTTCGGAGACGCGCGCCGAGCTGGGCGCTTGCTTGGAGAGCCGGCTCCTCGAGAAAGAGTCGCCCGGGCTCTGAGAGCGGGACGGAGGGCGGTTTTGGCCGCCGCCTCCGGGACAGCTCCTGGGCACGGAGGGTTTCTGCTTTTGCGTGCCCGACCTCCGCGTTGCTTCCTTTGCACCCCGCTGCCTAGCTCCTCAGCTTCGGGGCTGCTTTGATCTTCTTCTGGAACTTGGCTGCACGCTGCCCGGAGCCCAATGCGGAGGACAGGTCAGGGCGGTGGAGGGGGCCAGGCCTCTGGGCGATGGGCACGACGTCGCCGCTGTGGACTCAGGAAAGAACCGAGTGCCCCTAGCCATACTCCACGGATTCCTACCTCTATACTCTACGTCTCCCAGAGAGTTCCTTTCCTCCTCCAGGGTTCACTGGCCACTCACCCTCCTTACCAGTTTCTCCTCCACCACCAATTTGATCCCAAGAAATAGCAATGAAAGAAATAACAGGGGTTGTAACATAATCTCCCACCAACTCGCCTAGACTTTGGAGGGGCTTGTATACTGTTTCCATGACAACCAGTCTCAGGTAGGGCCTTGGTTTATAGTCTATTAATAACTAAACTACTGTAACAGTGAGCAATTAAAGTGTTAGGAGTTAATAATAACATGCTTAACTTGAAGAAGGAACATGAAAAGCTTTTTATTCTTCTTTTTTCTTTTTCCTTTTTTGTAAAATTGTAAATGTATCCGGTTGGGGTGAGGGTACAGTGAATCTTTTGTCCCAGGAACGTCTGTGGAGAGGCTGGGTTGTCACCTCCAGGAGTAGCAGCCATGCAAAACCCACCCCTGTGGCAGTTACCCTGTGTGCTTCAGGTGTCTAAGAAAGGTGATTCCCAGAGCTTCTGAAGGAGCTACATCTTCAGTATAAAAATGCTAGGCACATCGGAACTGTCTGCTAAGCTATCCTTAGCTTCACAGATGCACCTGAATTTAACTCTAGAATTCCCTCCTTGACATCCCTTCTCCCTCCATGATTGAGGGCACATGAAAATCTCTTCCAAGGTCAGAGTTTTGCTCTTTTTCTGGGAGCTCTGAGTTCCAGGATGCCATTGGAAACTTTTTAAAGAGGAAAATGTTCGTTGAAGTATACTGAAGTCTCTGCACCCTAGGGAGGTAGGCCTGTGCTTGCTCAAAGGTTTGCGGGTTGACTAGCAAAAGAGATACTCAGTTTAAGATACAGAAGAGCTCATCAACCTTGAAGACAGCAACTCCAGAGGTTGGTTGTTTATTCATAATTTTATCAGACTCTAGCATAAAGTACAGTTAAAAGACATAAACCCTGTACAGTAAATCTCCGACTTACAAATGAGTTGTGTTCTAGAACTTGGATTTGCTCGTAATCCAACAAAATGAGTCTTACGAGGTACACTTGTGAATCTTAAACAACACACCTGTGTGAGTTCACAACACAAAAGTTCCTAAGTTGGGAACTTACTGTATTATTAAAATATGACCCTTCAGCTGTTGCACTTTATCAGCGGCCCAGCGGCAGTGCTTGGGGATGAGCCAGTCCTGTTAATCTTGAGTTCTCGGAAGACCCCGAGTCCGCTCGCGGAATTAAAAGCACCTGAAAACTCCCGGGCATCTGGGCCTGGCCTGGTAGCACAGGCATATCAAGTTTTCCTGAGTGGCTTGCCCAACAGAGAGCTGGGATGCCACCTTTTGCTCCAGTAGTTGCTGCTTCCAAGTTCCCTGAAGGGGTCCTGTAGCAGCGGTCCTGCTCAATAATTAGCTCTGAGGCTGAAGGCATGGTAGAAGGCAGACCCTCACCTGGGATCATATTTGGCAAAATACAATGACTATTCTAGGCAAACTAGGTGTGAGCGAAAGTTTGGAGTCTGTCACAGCTCTAGTAACAGATGGTTTTGTGTAAATAAAAATAATAATGGCACCCATTTATTCTACTTTTTATGCAGCATTGCCTAGTTCATTGCCTGGTTGCTTGTGGATTCTCAGTTAATCTTTGTTGAATGAACGAGGGAATAAATAATGGAAGACTCAGAGTTTCCTTTATATTATCCTGTTTGGCACAGTAATTATGAAAGGTAGCTCACACTATCAGCATTTTAAAAGAGAGGAAACAGGTTCAAGGAATTACATTACTGGTTTCACATCACACAGCTAGTGAGAGATGGGATCAGGACTCAAGCTCAGCTGTTTGGTTACACTGTCTTTTGAAGGTTAGACACTCAGTAGGGAGTGTTAAGTACAAGTTGCAAAGATTTGCTTGGAGTTCTGTCTTTTAGCTTCCTGGTCTTCGCTCCCAGGGCTTTGGGAAGTAATTCTGTTTAAGTCAGAAATACTTAAAAAATATTGTGTAAAGACAGTATTGGACATTCATTTGCTCAGAGGTTTTTTACTTTGAGGTCATTGTTTCAAGGACAGAATTGTAATTTTGGCAGTAATCAAAGCGTAGATTTATTTTTGTACTTTTTAAAAACAAAATTTCCTTTCAGTCCTGGAAATGGCCAAGAGGGCTTGATGATGCATTGGGACAGTGTGATAGGACAGAGGATGTCTATAAAAAATTCATGAGGCAAACACTGTTAAAGTTGGAAGGGACCTTAGAGGTCACTGAGTCCAGCCTTCCACTTGTGTAGTTACTGGTTGAAAGGCAAGGCCTACCTGCAGTTCACCTGGTGGTTGATATGTTTCCATACTCATCACTCTAGCCTGTTTCTTTCATGCCTCCTTCTCTGTCTCTCAAAGTCAGTGTGGTTTATTTCCTAAAGTTCTGCCTAACTGAACCACTAAGGTTTTCTTTTTCCTTTTGAGGAGATTATAAGGGCATACTTTATTATCCAATACTTTCATAGTGAAAGTTTAAAAAAAGTTATTTACAATACGCAAGAGAGAAGACATTTGTGAACATTAAGCTGAACTGTAACAGGTATACAGGTGGATTAACATTTTTACAGAAAGAGCATACTACTACTCCAGAGATAGTATGACTCTTAAGATAAATAATTATTAGCTTTTCTAGGGAAAGTCGAGAAGGACTTTAGGGAGCTATTGGGACTGTCAGATGCCTATTTTAATCTAAACCTAATCACCAAATTGTTCTTAGAGAATCTTGTTTGAAATTTCAAAATTAAACACAGAATTTTACTCTCTGCCTAAGGCCTGAAAAGATAAGAAACATGACCAGGAGGAGGTTTGAAGTGATATCAAATAATTTCTTCATTATCTGTAATGTTTATTTTTTGTAACCTCAGACCAGCAGATTAACATTTACCAGTTGGCTTGGAAGGATTCAAGATAATTGTGCTCATGAGAAATTTGATTTTTTGAGGAGACTGGGTAGGGAAGTCTAGATACACTGGGCTCTGAAAGATTGTAGATTATTACAAACTAAAGATGGAGGACAGAGAATACTTTGAAGAGGTATTTTCTCCAAGTAGTCAGTATTGACTCTGTTGGTTTTTATGGACAGATCTTTGGTTACTCCTTTATTTTAGAGAAGCAGTTTGGGGAGGAAGCGTACATGTAGTGGTCAGTGCACCAGAATCATCATGTAGCATTAGCTGGGGTAATCAAAGAGAAGCCTTTTTTCTCTGACAACTCTGGGAGGGGAAGATCTCCTGGCTTTGGGGAGGGAGATGGAGGTCAGGGAGGATGTAGGAGGTGGGCGGGGGAATTCACTCTCAGCTCTGGCTCTTCTCACTGAATAGCCAGCTCTCCTTGGTAAATATTTAGAAAATATCAGAGCATGTTTCCCTTTGTTGCTGTGCTTTTTTCTTAATTCACAGACAAGCCATCCAAGTACTTCCATTTCCAGCTAGCCTTAGCTGAACATCAAACCACTGGGGGATTGTCGGCTTTGCAGCTTACAGAGTTTAAGGCAATCATAGACAGAAAATGCTTCCTCAATGAATTGTTTGGTTAGCTTATAACTTTTCTCTGACCACCTCTCATTTTACTTTTTCTTTCTTCTGGTCACAGGGTCTATAATGAAAGTGACTTGTCCCTGCATCAGCAAGGCCTTTTCAGGCTTTGCAATAATGTTTAATTCCCACTATATCTGTGCAGACCTGGCTGAGGGTATATTTAAAGGGCAATTAAAATTCAAACATATAGTAAGTATATCCATGTTAGCAATGGGGGCAATATCAGGCATCCTTTCTTTCATTTCAGTGCTATGAATTAGCAAGTGAAAAGGCACAGGGTTAGAAAAAAAGAGTTTGCTTTGAACTGGGCTCAGAATACCCAGAGTATTTATGAAAAGAATAACAGGGCACCTTGACAGTCAAAGAGCAATAATTGCTTCGAATTATAGTCAATTCAGGAGTTTCTACCATTATGAAAAGAGCAGAAACTTGGATAATCCTGGAAATGAATAATAAGTTGAAAATTATTGTTACTTGTACCAGACTCAAATAGGGTGTGTCTCATCTCAGAATTCATAGCAATAAAACAAGGCAGATTTAACTAGACATAACTTGAGTGGGAAGAGGTCTGGAGCCTCGTTTTGCCCCAGTGCTCAGGTCCTGCCTATTTCCAATGGACCCTGAGGAATGGTGAATCAGTTCCATCTTCCAGCACATTTCCTCAGGAGTGCAAAAGTAAGAAAGAACCTTTCATGACATTGGCTCTGAGCCATAAGTCTTAGAGAATTAGAGCTGGAAAGACCTGAGAAAGTAATTGGATTGTATTCAAAATGAGCGAACAGTGAGGATCTGTGATGTGCCTTACCCTGCTATGTGCTGAGGACACAAAGTGTCAGATGGGGACTTGCTGATATGTTGGAGAGGTGGACTTGTAAACAAGCAGTAATTCCACAGCATGGTTGAGAGAACCATGTTACCAGCAGAATATCACAGGAGGAAGGTCTTACTTTGTTGAAGAGTCCTGGAAGGCTTTTGAAAGTGTCTAGAATTTCTATCATGGAAGGAGGAAGGATGAGTATGGGAGAGGGAGGGTTCTAGGTCTGTGGGCCAACACACATAGGCAACTGAGCATGGTTAGATTGGGGAATGAGGAGTAGCTCAGTGTGTTTGGAGTAAGACCAGAAGATGAAGATGACTTCAGTTTGTGAAAAACTTCAAAAGTTCACACTGGCAATAATGCAGGTTTTTAAGGGGAAGTGGGGAGGTGAGGTGGAGACCTGATTCAGGTTCCTGTCTAGACAAATCTCCTCAGTGGTTGCAAAGAGAATGTGAAGTGAAGTCCAGGGTAAGGTAGACTTGTCTTAGTACGAGGAGATGATCACACAGTCAATGTGTAGTCCTTTCACTTTTCAGGATGTTTTTATGTATCACCTCATTTTACAGTGACTATATGAAGGGAAGCACTCATTATTTCCGCTTTATCATTGGAAAAACAGGATTAGAGTTGTACCCTGATTTGCCCAAGTGCTCTATAGTGGTTCATGACAGAAACTGGCTTTCATCCAGTTTCTTACTTCCATAGCTGGGGCTTTTTCCAGCTATTCTCTTCCATGGGGTAATTGAATATTCTGGGCCTCTGGTTGAGACAGTAGTTGCTTTCTTTCTTTAGAAGAACTTTTTATCTAAGTTCATTGGAGAGAGGGAGAAAGAGAGAAACATTGCAGTATTTACTCCTTTACATAGCCACAAAACCTCAAGAACAGTTCTGTAGAGGATACATTTTGGACGTTGCAAAGCTTGGTGTGATGGATTCTGAGCAGCGTGCCACAGATAAACAATGGGTTTATATGCCTGTCAGTTGATGTTTTGGCTTTTCCAACACTTTGTCCCAGGTTTACTAAGTATCATTATACTTATGCCTCATTTTGAGCTTTAAGAGCTCTTTTTGTCTGGTGATCTCAAATGCCTTGGTTTGCACAGCTAGATATTTATTGAGCTCTCATTTGTTTGCCAGACATATTCTAGGCCCAGGGCATATAACAGTGAATGTGACAAAAAAATGTCTGGAACCCACATTTTAGTTGGAAGAGCCAGGTACTAAACAACAAGAAACAAACGGGTATGCATCATAATTCTGGTGTTTGAAAGAACAAAGCTGTGGGAAGGGCACAACTGAGAGAATGGTCAGGAAAAGTCTCTCTGAGGAAGTTTCATTTCAGCATAGGGAGGAGACTCTGGGATGTCTGAGAAAAGAGATTGGGGTTTGGATTGTATTCCTAGTGAGACAGGAAGCCACTGGAAGTTGTGGGTAGCAGAGTGACTTACTCAGATTTGTGTTTAAAGGTGAGCTGTCTGGCAGCCCTAGGCAGGGAGCCCAGTGAGAGCTGCCATCATGGTCCCGTTGAGAGATGACGGGTGGATCAGGATGATGGTGGTGGTGGTGATATGAAGTTGGATTTGGGGTGTATTTTGAAGGTAGGCTTAATGGAATTTGGGTATAGAGTATCAGAGGAAAAGACTAAGAAAAGGATGACTCAATTGTTTTTGGCCTGAGCAACTGAAAGAATAAAATGGCCATTTATTGAACTAGTGATGTATTTTAGCAAGTATACTGTGGTCTCTTATTTTTGATTTCTGTTTTTATTGTGGAGTTGATTTGGAATAATCTCAGGCAGATTTTTAATTTAAATATACCAAAAAGGAAGCATTTTATTGTGGATGATTTGTGACATCTGTATGTTTTGAAGTGCAGCTTTTGATGGGCTGTATACTTTGTACTGTTTCTTTTATTTTTTTTTTTAAGAGCAGAATATATTTATTGAGGGAAAAAAAGCTTCTGTCTGAGGGACAGAAGGGGGCCCGAGCGGGTTGCCCCGTACTGTTTCTTTTACCTCATTCTCAAAACATCTCCACTATGTGGTAAAGATTAAGATAGGACAGAAACAAAGTTGAAATATATTTCATTTTATGATTAGAAGTGTTTTGAATTTGCTGGTTAAAGCCCAAACCATTTTTTTAATGCTTTCTGGTTTTCATATTAAAGAAAACTTTTTAAATTTATGAAATGAATACATGTGATGATTAAGATATATATCCACATTATACAAGAATATACAATGAAAAGTACATTTTCCCCTACTTCCTGTCTTATTCTTATTAGGCTATCATGTCAGTGGTTTCCTGTATATCCATTAAGAAAACGGTTACAGCCTTTAATCCCAGCACTCGGGAGGCTGAGGTAGGAGGAATGTTGTGAGTTCGAGGCCGGCTTGGGCTACAACGCGAGCGCAAGGCTGGCCTGAGCTACACAGTGCAATCCTGCCTCAAAAAACCAGGCCTGGGAGTTTGGCTCAGTGACTTAGGCACCTGTCTGCCAGGCACGAGGCTGTGAGTTCAATTCCCGGAGCCGCAAAAAAACAAAAACAAAAAACAAAAAACAACAATGGTTACACATAGCTAAGCATTAACTTATACATTTTAAAGTCATTGCTTTAACCTAGTAACAGCACATAATTTGTTTCATTTTTGTGGGGGTTTTTTGAGGGAGGATCTCATTATGTAGCCCAGACTGGCCTTGAACTCACAATGATCCTCCTGCCTCAGCCTTCTGAGTGCTAGGATTGTAGGTATGAGCCACCACACCTGGCTACTTGTTAGTAATTTTTGAAATGTGCACATGAGCAGTTGTCCCTTTATGAGATGGTGCTGGTTGTCAGGTGTAATGTTAACTAAAAATTGGCAGATGACGTCTGCCCATGAAGCCGCCTTCTTAGTGAGTTACAAAGGTATCCATTCTCAGGGAATGGTAACTGGACACTTTTCCTTCTGATAAAGTCTAAGTTTGCCTGGTTTAGATACGTGCTGTCATCCCTCCTTGCATTGCATCAATTGTCAGCCACAGAGTGTTTTTATTTGCCTGTAAATGGTGAAGAATAGTGATCAAGTGGGCTTGACAACTGTGCTATTTAAAAATTGCAGTAAATGTGTAAAATTTAGCCTTAACCATTTTTAAGTGGACAGCTTGGTGGCATAATTATATTATCTTTGCTTTATACTCATCATCATCATCCATCTACAGAACTTTTTTCATCTTAACACAGCTCACACACACTGTCCTGTAAATGCTGACTCCCAGTCCTTCTCCTCTCCATCTATTGAGACACTGGCTGCTTCCCTCTTCACCTGTTGTGGATAGAGCTGCTGTGAACATGGGTGTGTAAGTGTCCTTTCCCTTCTTTTGGACACATATCTAGGAGTAGAGTTACTAGGTCATCGTATATTCTATTTTTAACTTTGAGGAACTTATCCATCCCCTGATGTTTAAGATCTCCAAAGGAAAGGGCAAAAGCTGTATTAGCACCTTCACCTTTGAAACCACGCTGAACTTGACGAGTGTTGATTGAGAATACTGCCTTTGGGGATAGTTTGTCATCAGAGTTCTTGGATGTATCCACAGACTTGTTTGTCTATTTTTAGACTATAGACTTTTAGAGGACAGGCAGATGTTTATTTTGCTTTGTAGAGCATGTAGCCCAAACTCGGGTGGAGAAGGTGTAAATATTACATGATGATGCATTTCAGCCAAAAAGTCTCCTTGAACTGGATGACGAGTGTCTGGGCTGCTTCCAGCTCTTTTTCTCTTGCTGTTTGCCCTTGGGCAAAGAACTTCCTCTTTCTCTAACATTTTTTTCAGGTTTTTTTTTTGTGTGTGTGTGTATGATAGCACCTCAATATTTATTATTATCCTCAAAAATTTCCTTCCTCATTTTCCTATACAGCTTAAGAGTTGTCTCATCTCTATGGCCTTGTCAGGTAACCCCTTCCCTCAGCAGGTGTTTGGTAGCACAGAGTGTTTCTCCTTCATATTTTTAAGGTGATACATTTCTCATTCCTTTGCTACAGAATGGATCATTTGTTTTGTAGTTGTCAACTTGCTTTCTACAACATTTGACTAAGCTTATTGTGATAGAAAACTGGCTCTTTATAATTTTTTAAAAATATTCCCAGTACTGGAGCCTTACTTTGTACAGAGGACAGTGTCTCAAATATGTATTGATTAAAGAAAGAACGAATGCTTGAAATTATGTGTAACTGAGTTAATATATATTTTAACTTGGAAAGCGAAGTACCATTTTAATGAGTGTATAAGAATGGCCAAGATTATTGAGAACTTATGTACTAGACTGAAAACCTTCATGTGTATTTATTTAATGTTGTATCTGTACTATTATTACCTTAATCTGACAGATGAGAAAATCAGCCTTAGAGAAGTTAACTTACCTAACTACCCATCTAGTAGGTTAAAGCTAGACTTGAAGCACCCATGTTTATTTATTTATTTATTTTTATCCCGTGTTTAATCTAGAGCACTTGCTTGCATGCCCATATTTGGTTGAGCCCAACATCACAATACTTTTAATTCTAGTTTCCTTTTTATTAAATCCTGCAGTTTGGATAGCTTCAGATTAGAGGGCTAATTCATTGTCTTCCTTTTATATGTTGTTATATATTTGCAATTATTTAACCTAAAGACTTGAATCTCATCATCTTCTAATAAATAATTAATGTTCTGAATCCTACTTCCAGTATAGTTCTTTGACATCTGAGAATGGAGATGCTAATTAGAATGGAGATGCTGTACAATCTACCCACTATCACAAGGCAGCTGTATTTGACACTGCTTTGGAGAAGGTCTGAGTTGTTGGATGCGATGGTCTCCTAGACCCAGGTTTCCTGACTTCCCAACATCTGACCACTCACTTTGAACTAGGCCCAGCCTTGGATTTTATGGCCCAGTTATTCCCTTCTCCTCCTCTTCCTCTTCCTCTTCCTCCTCCTCCTCTTCTTCCTCTTCCTCCTCCTCTTCCTCCTCCTCCTCCTTTTCCTCTCCTTCTCTTTTGTCATCTCCCATCCCTTCCCTTCTACCACCTTGGCTGGAGTTGCTGGCATATCTAAATCCCAGTCCATAGGCCCACCTTCCTCCTCAGCCCCAGATCTGCCTTACACCTTTCTCCTGGCTGTGCTCATGCAGTTGTAGCAAGGTGTGTTGCACTCATCATGTTGCAGCGGGACCTCTTGGCTTTCTCCTTCGGCCCTGACTCTGCTCTTCTGTCTTTTCTCAAAACTAGGTCTGTGTTGTCACTGTCCCCAATAAAAACCTCAGCAACATTTTTATGTTTCTTGTCAAATTTTCACATCCACTCATCTGCCAACCCCTATTCAATTTATTTATTCACCTAAAAATTTTAAACTAGTTCCTTTCTTGTAATTTCTGCTGTCAATATTCTTATGTTCCATTTGAATGGTTGACCTGCAGGTACTTAGTCTTTACTTTTCTAACCTACCTCACATCCTGACCTCAGAATTATTTTTAAAAACAAAAGTCTTCAGTTGGTCCAGTCCTTGTGTCCTTGTATTTATGGAGAAATAAAATCCATAGGACTTGCCAAAAAAAAAAGTCTGACCAAGTCATTTTACTGCTTTAAAACTCCGTATGGTTCCCTAGTGCCCCCAAATAAAGTTTAAGGGTGCAGACAGGGACCATCACAGTCTGTTCCAACTGGCCTTCCAACTTCATTCCCTCTCTGTGTGCCCTGCCTTGGATTCGATATGCATTTTCACCTCTGTGACTTTGCTTATACTATTGTCTTGGTCTAGGATGTCTTTCTCAGTCATGAACTCTCCTGTGCATATTCCATAAGACCCTTTCAAACGTAGTGCCTCCGTGCAGCTTTCTTGAAGGCCCCTTCCCCACTTTCAGGCCTGGGAAGATGTGCCTTTTCTCTTCTTTTCACAGTGGTTGGTCCTTTACAGTCAGGTCTGCCTCACTGGCAGATGCTATGTCCCTGGAAGAAAGGGCAGTATCTGTTGCCCATGGGGACCCTGTTGCCTACTAACTCAGCACCTGGCTCTTGTGTGGTGCTCTAGGAATGCTGGTTTCATGGGGGTGATGGGAGAGGTTTCCAGAACATGCAGCACTGTGCATGCTGCAGAAATTGATAACCTGCAGCAGATACAGAAGAAGGGCTGATGAGAGGCACTTACAATTGATGGGTGGGCCAGGGGGTGCAGAGGAAGGCATCAGACCTGAACAGCAGTGTCCCCCCTCCTCTGTGTCCTCCAGCTGCTTTCCATTTACTGGAGGGAAAAGTGATGACTGTTTTAACTTACATTGTGGGAATATGTCTATTGCTAGGAAAATTTAGAGGTTCATCCAGTGTCCAGTCACTCCCACCTCATTTTTCAGTGAATGCTTGAGGCTGACCCTCAGAATGCGGCTATGAAAGGCTCTTTGATGAGTGATTCAGACCCTTAAGTGCAAGATTTATTTTATAATGGTAAAGAGTTTAAGAAAAACATTTTGGAGAAAAGATCCTGTATAGAGAATTTGATTTTCTGAATGTGTTGAACCTGTTGGGTTGTTTGTCCTTAAGGCACATTAAAGTGGAAATTACCTTGTAAAATATTACAGTACTTACTGGTTTTGTTTGTTCTTGCCCTCATTTCTGCCTTACCCAGACAAAAAGTTTCACCAGTGAGTGTCACCAGTGGCTGGACTCGCCAGCATTCTGCTTGCTCAGGCCTTTGAGTGTGTTTTGTTTCTTTCAACAAAACTCTCTGTCATGGACACACTCCCACTGCAATCCAACCGCACTCTGGTCTTGCCCTGTTCTGCGCCCAGTGATTGATAGGAGCTGGTGTTTAACTGCCAAAGGCAGTCAGTGAAGCTTGGAGGCCTTTTGTAAGTATGTGTGGGGTCTGAGATGAACTGATAAATGGAAAGTTTTCAAAGGCCTTGGGAAGATGGGTGTGTGATAAGGAAGGGCAGGGGACAAAATTTGGCCCTGTGAAGGGGACATTAGGGCAGAGAGGCAAGGGAAGGGCCTCAGCCAAAACAACTGACTCAGATCCCAGAATACCGAGGGGCATAATGAGGCCAGTGATACGTGAACAGCAGTCAGCAACTGGCTCCAAAGGAGACAGTGAATATAAGAGAAACTAATAGTAGCTTCCGGAAGTTCTAGGATGCTGTGATCATCCCATCTCAAGGATTACCAGGTGCCACAGTACAGGTTGCCTGGAGGTTGACTACTGGCTGTTAGCTTGGCTGCATCTTTTTGAGCAAAAGTCCTTTTCATGCTTAGAGATGGTTTACTTTTAACCTCGCTGTGGTCTCTGCTTGCGGAGTTAGTAGATCAGGCTCTACCTTCCTTTGCAAGGTGGATATGTGCGTTCTGAGTGTGCTTTCTGCACCTGTTAGGAAGTCTAGATGCCAGAACAGCCAGTTTAAGGTCTGAAGCAGAGGGTCCATCATCGTGTGAAGTTCTGAGAAGAGTAGAGAGAGGCATTTGCAGGTGTAGGGAATGAGGAACCGTGAGAGAATCGAAGCCCAGAGCTCTGGAGTCAGGATGTCCAAGACAGGGACCCACACCTGAGAGGACAATCCAGGTCATTTGCATTGCAAAGCTGTGTGGTCACTATGCCCAGGAGACTGGAAAAATACTCCAGCTGGTCCAGTCCAGCTGAGCTCTTCTCACTGGGGTTCCTGTGTGAGTGCATGGGCTGCATAGTAGAGATGTTAACGCAGTCTCAAGCCCTCGGTGTAGCAGCTCCACCGGCTGTGTCTCACTGCTCTCACTGCTTCTGACCCAGAAACTGCTCTGAGAACGACTGCAGTGAAGCACTCGTCTTCAAGGTGAAGCTCTCAGCCCAGGTGGGGGAGGGATGCAGAGTTGATCCCAGGAGTTCAATACTTCCTGACCGTGCTGGCAGCTGGCTTTGTTTATGCCGTGAAGTCACTTTACATCTCACCCAGTTTCCACCAGCAAAGAGTGCCTTCTGCTTGTTTTGCATGAGACTTGCGCCTCCTCTGCAGAAGAGATACAGAGTGAATCGGGAGTGAAAAACTCCTGGCAGTCATAATTCTTCACAAACAGCAGAGTCTAGTAAGCAATGCCTTTGGCTGGCAAGCGATCATTACAGTCTGCACTTGGGTTCTCTGTCTGTAAAGCAGTGGGGGTGCTTTCTCATTGCATTATGGAGGGGGTCAAAATGAAATTGCATGTGCATTTTCCTCATTTAATACCTGATACATAAGGCCTCAACTCAGAGAGAGATGTTCTACAGATAAAATGTACTTGAAGCACCTTGCAGACATCGTCTAATAATCTAAAATGTTCCCTGGAGGGCATCTGGTTCTGCTTCTTTATTTTACCAGTAGGGAGATTCACCAAAATATTTGCCAATATTTTACGACAGAGGGGAGATGATTTGCCTGAAGTGGCCAAGAGTTAGATGCAGGATTCTAAGTCCTTATCTCCCCACCCATGGCCTAGACCTCCATTCCTCTCTGCCTCTCCTGCTTCTTCTTCTTCATTGTTTTCTACAACTTTTTTTATTTTAGAAACCCAGTTTTTAAAAAATTTTTATTTTAAAGATAGTAAAATCCAACGAAACAACAGAACAAAGTCAATCAAAACCAAACAGTAGAACTGGTACAGAATTTCAAAGCAAGATACTAGGAAAACAATAGCTACTATAGTATATCTTGTTATCTTCATAATAGTTGACCATTCCATCAGGTATAGTAAAATCCAACCAAAAACAAAACAGAATAAAACCAGTAAAAACAGAATATTAAATAAAGCAAAAAAAATTAATCAGAATAAAACAAAACAGTGAGAACAATATTGGGCCTCAAAGACAAGATAGAAGGGAATCCCCCATATTTGCCACATTGCATACTGTCATCCTCCCAAGAGATGTTCAGACTGCCAGCCCCAGGCCTGCAAAACCAACCAAACAATACAAGCATTTAGTTGCTTCATGTACGTTAGTTGCTATCAACTTAGCCAGTCCTCCAAACCAGCAGGTTGCTTACGGGGTGTCAGGGAGAGGTTGGTTTGTCCTTGATTCTTAGCCCACGCACTGGTAGGCTTACAGGAGGCATGTATGTTTCTCTTCCTGGAGTCCGCACCAGTCACGCACCATTCACCATGAAGGTGGGCTAGTTGTCTTCTGGTTCAAACCTCCCTGACTCAACATGGTGGGTTCTTGGCAGGCACATCTTTCTCTTCTTGGGGTCTGTGCTGGTTGTACCTAGAAACCCAGTTTTTAAATACTGTAACATGAGTATATATCCATAATAAAAAAGTCCAATTATGCAGAAGAATATAAATGGCACTACTAGACTCTCCACTGGTGGACACAGCCATTAACAATTTCTTGTATATTCCTCTAGAGGTTTTCTAGGTATATACACATAGAAAAAGACAGGTGAGTATTTGTGTAGGTATATGTCTGTGTGTCTCATGCACACAGACACACTTATGTGTATTGTGGTTTACATTTCAA
>RJWM01029125.1:0-24804 GCA_004363535.1 Dasyprocta punctata | reverse complement strand
TTGAAACTTCTTTTCTTTAAGTTGCAGGTGTCTCTTACTTTGTCCACTGAGAAAGAAATTAACAGGTATGGTCCAGAACTCTTATCCAACTGCCTTTCTCCGTCCTTATTTTTCTTTCTAATAAGAATGACTGCACAACATCCTAATTGTATGTTCCGACTTGCTCTGTCCTGTGTTTTACCCATGATTTTAACCACTTATCATATAATCTTGTTTTCTGTAATCACTGAAACATGTCAATGTTTAGAAACATCACAATACAAGAGTGAGCACAATTTGAAGAAGGAATCATGTCCTGTTGATGATGGTCACAAGCTATGTTCTCACATGTTCGGTATGAGACTTGTTTCTAAAGAGTTATAGGAAGCAGAAGATGCGGCCACCTTTTCCAAGGGTACGGGGTGCTGTCCGCTCTCTGAACTAACTGTTCAGTTTTAGTGTTTTTCTTTTTTGTGTTATTTTTATTAGCACATTTGTGACACATGACAATTACATTCACCTGCAGGGTTACATAGACACATCACATATTGATTCTACCCTACTACCTCCCACCATCTTCCCTCAGATCCTCTTCCTGTCTCTTCAGAGAATGCACACTTTCCTATCACAATCTTTCAACAGGAGTCATGATTGCCAAGGTTATGTGAAGCATCAGTTGATGTAAATTACTGGAAGTGTATATTTGCACTGCTTTGTGTATTTGTATACTAGCTGGTGCTCTTAGATATGGGAACATCAGTAATCCAAGATGTTCCCCCAAATCAATATCCTGACAGAATATGACATCAACCTTTCCTTGAGAGTGAAGCAGATATACAGGTAATGCATATGATTTTCTACTGAGCCTGATAAGTTGAATCAAGTTTATTACACTTAACATAATGGTCTCCAGTTTCATCCACTTTCACGCTAAAATAATTTCATTCTTCTTTATGGTCAAATAATATTTCACTGTTTTGTCTTTTTGCATCTTTTGGTTGCACACCTAGGCTGTTTGTAGAGTTTAGCTATTGTGAACCATACTAGTACAAACATGATATGCATGCGTGCGCAATTACAGTGTGGTGATTGTAGTTCTTTCGGTAACTTGCCCAGGAATGTACAGCTGTATTAAAGATTTCTTATTTCTTTTAGATTTTTAAGGAATTTCCACATTGATTTCTATAGTAATTGTAATAGCTGATATTCCTGCCAGTAACATGAAAGATTTTTATCTACAAATTCTTCCCAGCACTCATGGTTTTTGTATTCTTGATGTTAACCATGTGGCTGAGATGAGATAGAATATCAATATAGTTAGATTTTGCTTTTTCTTAAGTGTTACAGAAGTTGAATAATTTTTCATGTACTTATTGGCTATGTGTGTTTCTTCATCTGAGGATTGTCTGTTCAACTGTTTTATGCATAATTGGATAGGGTCATTTGCTTCTGAAAATTATTTTTATGGTGTTCTTTATATATTCTAGATATTAACCATGTATCAGAAAGGTAGCACCAAAGGTTCTTTAACTTTCTCTTGCTGTGCTCCCTTTGATGTGCAGAGGTTTTCTATTTAGATGCAATTTTTATTTGTTGTCACTCTATTATTTTGTGTGACATTAAAGTTCTATTCAGGAAGTCTTCACAGGAACTCTTAGATTCAAATATTTTCTCTGTGTAATTATGCAGTAATTTCAAAGTTTCTGGTTTTGTATTTAGGCATATCAACATTTTTCTTTTGATTTTAGTGCAGCTGAGAAATAGGGTTACAGATTCAATCTTCTGCACATGGGTATATAGTTTTCCCAGGAACATTTGTTAAAGAAACTGTATTTTCTCTAATGAATTTTGCTTGCCTCATTCTCAAAAGCTGCTGCCATTGCATGAGTTAGTCTGTGTGTTTCCTCTTCGATTGCCTTGGCCTAATGGATGGCAAGGTGGAAGTGTTGTGCTGTTTTTGCTACTATAGCCTTGCAGTATCCTTTGGAATCTGGAGTTGTGATACCTCCAACATTGCATTTTTTGATCAAAATTCCTTTAGCCATTCTGGGTATTTTTTTTAGTTCATATGAATTCTGGGATTATTTTCTAGCTCTATCCATAATACTGTCAATATTTTAAAAAGAGTTTCACTGAATCTGTATGTCATTTTTGGTGAAATGACCATTTTAACAATATTGGACTTGGTGTACTGATCATGAAAATGGGAAGTCTTTCCATTTGCTAATGTCTTCTGTAAATTTTTTCAGTATCGCATGAGTTTTATGGTAGAGGTCCTTCATTCCTTTGGTTAAGTGGAATTTTATGTACTTCACTTTTTTGAAGGTAATATGAATGAAATTGCTTTCCTGATTTCTTCCTTGGTGGGTTTAATCTTTGTGAAAAAGAATGTAAAAATTTTGGGATGTTGATTGTGTATCCAGCCACTTTGATGAATTAACTTGCTTCTTTAAAAAAAAAAAACTAGAACTTTTCTGATGGAGCATTTTATTCTTCTATGTAAAGGTTGATCTTATTTGAAGAAGCATAGCTTGACTTCTTTTCTCTTTACACTCCCTTATTTTTTCTCTTGCCAGATAGGTCACACTAAATGCTCAATTACTCTACTTATCAGGGCAAGACTGTGTTTACCAGATGTTAAGATAGCAATATGCAATATATTAGCGTGTTGATTTCCTACTGTTTTTGAAATGCTGTATCATTTTTATCCTTTTTTGTCTGTTTTTTCCTTAAAATAAAAAAACAAAAAAAATGCTTTAGTCATCTTTCTTCTTCTTTGTTACCCAGGTTGATAAATTTCATACTTAAAAGACTTTTTTCCATGGATGAATGCTGAGATCATTATCAGGGACTATTTGAATAGGAATATTTATTTCAGATATGAATATTAATACCTTAAATATGTATTTTTAGATAAAATAAATGCATTCCATTCAGTTTAGAAACTTTAGTTCCATTTTATTCTCCTATAATGTTCAATTCATATTTTGTACTTTATTTTCATTTTTTTCAAGGAAGTTAAAGCAGTATATTTTCATGGAGAAGTGGAACCAAAGTTCAAATCATTTCATTTTGTTGGGATTATTTTCAAATAATCAAACAAGCCTACTTCTCATGCTTCTGATCATCTGTGTGTTCTTTCTTGCCTTGATTGGTAATTCAGTGATGATTCACCTCATACATTTGGATCCCCGGCTGCACACACCCATGTATTTTCTCCTCAGCCAGCTCTCCCTCATGGACCTAATGGATGTCTCTACTACTGTCCCCAACATGGCCTTCAACTTCTTCTCTGGTCAGAAAAGCATCTCCTTGCTGGGGTGTGGGGTACAGAGTTTCTTCTTCCTGACAATGGCAGGATCTGAAGGGTTACTCCTGTCCTCCATGGCTTATGACCGGTTCGTGGCCATCTGCCACCCACTCCATTACCCAGTCCGCATGAGCAAAAGGATGTGTGTGAAGATGGTCACAGGATCTTGGGTGCTGGGCTCCATCAACTCCCTGGCACACACACTCTACGCCCTTCATCTTCCCTACTGCAGGTCCAGAGCCATCAATCACTTCTTCTGCGATGTCCCCGCCATGCTGCCCCTGGCCTGTGTGGACACCTGGGTCTATGAGTACATGGTTTTCGTGAGCACCAGCCTGTTCCTCCTCCTCCCTTTCCTTGGCATCACCGCTTCCTATGGACGGGTCCTCTTTGCTGTCTTCCACATGCGCTCCAAAGAGGGAAGGAAAAAGGCCTTCACCACGTGCTCCACACACATAACGGTGGTGACCTTATACTATGCTCCTTTCGTCTACACTTACCTCCGGCCCAGGAGTCTCCGCTCCCCAGAAGAAGACAAGATCCTGGCCGTCTTCTACACCATCCTCACCCCAATGCTGAACCCCATCATCTACAGCCTGCGGAACAGGGAAGTCCTGGGGGCCATGGCAAGAGTGTTTGGGATATTCTCTTCCAACAAGAAATGATCCTGATCCCAGAGTCCCTGCTCTTCTTCCTTCATCTTCTCTTTCCTTGTTTAGGTGAACACTGTGGAACAGTGTGGCCTGATAGAAATGTGATGGAATGCAACTGTGAAATTTGAAAACTTTCGTAGCACTTTAAAACAGTGTTAATTTAAATACTGTTTTGTTACTCTGTAATATTGTAGTAATTGTTTTTATTCTAAATGATATCATAGGGGCAGGAGATGCAGCTCAGGAGTACAGCGCCTGCTTAGCAATTGCAAGGTCCTGAGTTTGATTCCTGATACACCACCCAAAAGAAGAGAAAGAAAATTTTATTATAAGCAATATAATATTTAAAAATCTGTCATTAATTTTGCATGGACTATAATTATAATTAAATGTTGTATATCATATGTTTGTTCACATATCTTTCTTAGTGCAACCTTATGCTAATATTGACATTGATTTCTTTAATTGATGAAAAATTAATATTATACTCATGCACATTTTTAAATCTATTTCATTATTCTTGTGTATGCTTAACTATATTATACTTTTTATTTTATACATTCCATGCAAATATGCAAAATTCACTTTTGACTAGTATGCAAATTCACATTGGACCAGTATCTTTTATTTTACAGCAGGAAGTGAACTCAGGGTCTTGTACTTGTAGGCTGGCACTGTGCTGCTGAGTTACATCTCCAGTCTGGGCCATTGTCTAACATGTTGCAAAGCAAAGAATTGAAGAAAAAACTGTTTATGTCATGGAGGTGAGGAAATGGAGAAAGGATGGATCAAACCAGTTCATAAGAGAGGTGAGACAGTTGATGCTGGGAACTTAAGATTATAACTTTTCTTCTCAGTTGAAAAGGACCAGTGACAGTGTCCTGCCATGAGCAATGACATCCAAACAATGAGCATTTGCAAAGCTTGACTGTAGCTGGAATACAGATCTTGCCTGGGGGAATGAAAGCAAACACTGGAATAGCGTCAGAGAAAAATAGATGAAGGCCCATATATACTACCCAAGTTCATACCTCCTTGATGCACCAGGACACACCCAGGAGTGTACTTTGCTGATCTGCTAGGGCTGTCTTAGTCCACATGTTTGGATTAATGATCAAAATCCATCCCTTTTCAACATTTCACCAAACACATCACTTTACAGTATAATTAATCTTGAAATGAAGATAATAGCAAGTTCATAATTCCACCTTTCTACCTAACTATCCTGGAAATAACCAGATATGCAATCATTTCTTTTCCAAAATCTCAAAACTTTCACCATTTTTTCAAAATTTGAAGCCCAAGTCTCTTCTAAGACTCAAGGTAAACTTTAGCTGCAAACATCTCTGTAGGAATGTAAAAGAAAAATTTAACTTCTATCTATAATGGCACAGAGTAAACATATCTATTTCCATTGGTAACCAGACATATTTTTTCAAACCATAGTTTTCAGTGGTAGATCGGTGAAAAGTTAACATGTCTTAATCTATTCAGATTTACATATTGTACTCATTTCTACACGAAAAGCAAATATTCAAACAGTGCTCAAAATTTAAGGTTCTTACAACAATACTTTGAATAAAAAGTTTGATTACAAACATGTATCTAGAAAGTACACTAAAATCACATTAAGAGAGGTATTGCAATCACAATTCTTGCTTCCCATTAACTTTTAAAAACAGGGAATGGCAACACTAAACACTAAAAAATGCCCTGAGGGATCTTCTGCATTTCAGATACATTATTTCCTTCCAGTGAAAGGCCTCAGGTCATTTTTCTATTGTCCTGTTTCTCAATAACCACTTTCTCCTCTGTTTCGTCCATGGAATCCACAGCTCCGCTGGATCCTTCTCTTTAAACGAATGGTTCAAATCACCCTACCAGCTCTCCAGTCTTAATTTCGAGCATAGATCCATCCAGAAGCT
This sequence comes from Dasyprocta punctata, assembly GCA_004363535.1. Classification (NCBI taxonomy): domain Eukaryota; kingdom Metazoa; phylum Chordata; class Mammalia; order Rodentia; family Dasyproctidae; genus Dasyprocta; species Dasyprocta punctata. Next base: position 18,937 of record RJWM01029125.1, on the reverse strand, counting down.
CTCAACCTTAATCATGCCACTGTTCCAAGAGTAGGTTGCATTGAATTTTTTCTGTGACCCAGACGATATCGCTAAACACAAGACAAATGATTACTGACTTTCTGAGAAAGCACAGCATACAACACCTGAGATCCAGCAGCCAATGCAGCCCTTCTGTATAGAAGCTTCATGAGCCTCTTCTTAGCTGATGGCAAGTCCATCAGTGTTCTGATCCTCCAGGCTCCAACCAGAGTTGCTCACACAGTTCACAGGTTACGGGGCTGCCTCCTTGGTAAGTCTCTCAAAACCTTTCCAAATTGATTGATTCTAAAGACTCTAGCCACATGGCCAGGCAGCATCACAGCAATTACCCAGTCTCAGTACCAATTTTGTTGTAGTCAAGTTTATAAGGAAAACTGTTTAATACTGGACAAATAATTTATAGGATTATTTTGTAATATTCACCCAAAATGTAAGATGCAGAAGAGTATAATAGGTCTATCCACACACTAGAGGATCAGAGTATGCAGCTGAGACCCTGAATTGCTTGCTGTTGTCCTGAATGGATCCAGGTGAAGACCTAGAGCCCATGACAATGTCCTCCACCAGACCAACTGGAGGTCTAGAGCCCACAACAATATGTCATGCAAGTCTATATCGGGGATCCACACTGGGAAGGCCCTCAGGTCAGTGATGGAAGGTACGAAGTCCGAGCCAGAAGGATGAAGGATCTGTGCCAGGAGGCTGAGGGATCTGCACTGGAGCAAGGAAGCAACACTCCAAGTAAAAACCGCAGCTCCCTGAAAGAGAACTGCAGAATTCATAGCAGAAAAACCAGTGTAAGTTCAATCCCTGGTGGAAAAAAAAAAAAAAAAAAAAGTAAAAGCAGTGTAACAAGCTTCTCCAGAAGAATCAGGAGCACATGATTATCCATATGGATTTTAAGTTAGACAATTTGCTTTTTATTTAAAATGTAATTCTCATTGAAAACAGACTACCAGGAAATACACACATTCAAAATTGGTAGAAAATAGATCACAAAATGGTAATTTTACTTTATCACATTTACAAGATAATTTTTCCAGACATAAGCATTTTTAACTTGCTAAATTTTTATTTATTTTAGGTATAAAATAACATTTTAATAACTGTACACTACAGCATGGGCATGCACCTGAGTCCAGGGCATTGGAACAGAAACTTTGCCTACATTTTTGCAGAACAGATTGTGCAAGTCACTCTTCCAAGAGCCCCCATCACCTCCTTATTCCTCAAGCTGTGGATCACAGGGTTGAGCATTGGGATGAGAAAGATGCAGAAGACAGCCAGGACCTTGTCCTTCACTGGAAGCCATCTTGAGGACAGTGGTGCAGATATAAATGAGGTCCATGAGGGAGAGCTGACTGAGCAGGATATTAATGGGTGTGTGGAGGTGGGCGTCCAGGAGGATGAGCAGGACTATGATCAGGTTCCCAATCAGGGCATTATGAAGATGTGGACAATGAGAATGAAGAGGACAAAGCCGACCCTTGATGGGGGAACAGGCCCAGTAGGATGAAGTCTGTAGAGATCGGAGTGCAATTTTCCATGGTGTGTTCCTATGGATTATCCTAAAGACAGACACAACAGTGAATAGGTAAAAATCAGCATTAGTCAATTTTTAAAGCTGCTTAAAGTAATTATCATCTGGCTCATTAACAAAATTGTAAAACTTTAAATAATCTTACCTGTTTTTAGAAAGAAAAATTTTATTTTTCCTCCCAATAAATTGATGTTTTATGAAACATCTGTTTCTTACCCATTTTTAGAAATCTACAAACTTGCAGAACACTAGTATTTCCATTATAACCTCAAGACTATGAGACTAGCTTACTTCTCCTTGGGAACTTACAAATCATCTAATTCTGGTATTCTATTGCTCAAAATGCATACATCAAAAATTACATGCACAGTATAGATGCGTGTCATGAATAAAATCTTAATATTCTCATGATGTGACTTTTGCTTTCATATTTACTTCTTCAGACTTACTAGTAGTATTTCAGCAAACTGTCACTCAGTTAACGAAAGTGTTTTATTCTTTTGGAGGTCTTTGTCCAACAATCTTCATTTGAAATTTCCTTAAATCACATGCCATTATTGTGCTCTTTTGCTTAGAAATCTGGAGTGAAATCTTATTGTCACATACGTCTTTGATATATTCATCATAATTCCTATTCTTGAGTCTAGCTGTTGAGCCTCAGTCATCCCCTTTCAACATCTACCTCAATATCAGAACCTCAACAGTGCTCTGCATTATTGCAGAAAAGACATCAAAATGTGTAACAGCTACTTTAAAAGATGCTCAGGGCCAGTAACCACATGGAAAATACAAACTTAAATCACAGTGAGATACCACTGCACATTCAATAGGAAAACGTTATCAAAGAAACAAATAAAACAGAAATTATATTTTTTCAAAGGATGTGGAACAGTTGGAAATCTCTGTACATTTTTGTAGGCATTTTAGATGAGATTGCCAAAGGATGGGATCATGTAGCAGTGGCTCAGAGATTACACGAGTTGTGAATATGAAGGAGTAATTCCATCTTGGCTGTGAAACCCTAGGAGGTACTGCAGACCCTCAAATGGCCACTTTTATGTTCTTTTTGATAGCATCATAATTCACAATAGTCACAAAGCAGGAATGCATTAATTGTGAACCCAGAATAGTATTCACAAACAATATGGTATGCGTGTCCAATGGACTAGTATTCCTATTTTTAAAGGGAAGAAATATTGACACATGCTACAACACGGAGACAGTACACTAAGGGAGAAAAATCCATCACGAGATGACAAATAATCCATGAATTCACTTTCCTGAAATAGAGAGAATGTAATCATGAGTGTAATGGGCTGAGTACACAGAGGATGAGATGTGTCTTAGTGAGCAGAGTTATAGTCCATATGATGGAAGAATCCAGATGTGGAGTTAATAGCTAGGCCATAGTGTGGATTACTCAAAGCCTCCCACTATGCATGTAGGAATAGTAAAATTCTGAAATTTTCCTTAAACACCTTTAGTGTAATATAAAAGCCATAAAATTACATTTGCTGAAATTATTTCAAATTTGGATTTCCAAATATATTTTAAGGTATTTAAAGCAGTATCTCAAGCCATGTTGGAGCATCTTATATTCCATTATTGAACCTTGTTCAAATTTGCAAATAAAAGTTAAGTAGAGGAAATTGTTTTCCAAAGAACATTAGAATTCATGTCAAAGCAGATTAGATTAATATTACCCCTGATATATTCATATAATTATTTTATGCTAATAAGTAGATAATATGATGATTGAAAAATGAACAAATGCCAGAAGAGATGTGATGTGCATAGTGTATCTCGAGTGTCAATTAAGCATCTTCTTGATTACCCACACCCCAGTGCACTAATATTAAAATATAGCACAGTATCATGTTGTGTACAGTCTCATGTTGCATATGTGATATTCTAGCACTGTTCCTGACAGAGAAGCAGCTTCAGCCATCAAATTACATGTTTCACTAATAAAAAGAACACTTTCCTTGTGTAAGAATAATTTTTCCCATATTTATGTATTTACCATTTTATTCTTTTAGTGAAATTACTAAAAGTAAACTATCTAAAGTACATTTTAATCATCGCCACTTGCTTTGATTTTGTTATATTCCCAACAAACAGTGGAACATGGACGTTAGGAGTGCAGACATTCGCCCCGGAGAAAAAAGTGGGCAGGAAGATTCTGCAGTTGGAGTCTGTATCGTGCCTTAAGAAACAGCAGACCGTGTGTCAGGATTCTGTTCGACCCTAAAGAAGAGGCCTGGAATTTACTGACTGTTCTCACGCAGCGTCACCAGGAACGTGTCAGGGTTTACTAGGATGTGACTTGGTTTGATCCTCACAGCAGTCTCTTCAGGTAGATGTATACCATGACATACTATGCGTGAGAAAGCTCCTATTCAGAGATTTTCAGTGAACTATCTTAGAACAACAGATAGAAGAAAGTTCATGCACATGTATAGAAACACATATTTAGTTTCCATGTAAATACGATTTAATGCCCACGTGTAATTGCAATGTGTATGTGTTCATGCACAGAGTAGGTGTAGTTACAGTATTTACAGATACATATGCAAACATCTTTAATCTTTTTAAAAACATCTTGCTGACTTATCTTTCAAATATCTTTTTTAATGATCCTAAAATAAGTGAGGCTCACATTTTAATCATGCAAAATGAAAAAGAAAATCAAGAGAAAATAGCAAAATAGAAAATATAGACACATGATCAATAATTTTAAAGCATATTACCGTTTCTTTAAACAGAAATGACATTATTTTATTGTTAAAAATTTGGCATCTTGTGTTTAGTAAATCACTTTATTTTACTCTTTCCACTCGATCTAGCAACAGATATAAATATGCTCATACAAAAATAATTTTTTTAAAACAGTACATGAGAATTTGTATCTTATTACCAATGACAAAAGGTCCTAATAAGAACATTTCATTGAAGAGAAACATCGTTGTGATCTTCAGTTTAAGTAAGGGACATATTAAGCACCATTAATAAAATTTGTCAAATGCTGTACGCATACAAAATGAATTTTACATTGCCATTATTTCACATTATTTGACTACATAAGTCATTTTTCTAGCTTCTATTTGGAATTTAAAATAAGATACTAAAAATGCCTCTTTTGTGACTCCCATAATAATAAAATACATGGAGTTTTACAGTGTAACGTCCTTGTCATAGCAGGAAAACCTAAAGTACACACACTTGAGTTGTTGGTGCCTACAGACAGGTATCTTAGACACCTGTCTATTCTAAGATATATTAAGTATTTTCCTCAGTTAAGTGGAATTCATCAATTGCAAAATGGCTGTTATCGAATCTCAGAAGACAGAGTAGAGTCCATGGAGGATCCTTCTCACAGTGTGAGCGTAAAGACAATGCAATTCCCCTTCCCTGCTGTGCTTCCTGGAGTTTACATCAAAGACAGCATGAAGAGAGCACACTGTTCTTTATCATTTCACTCACTAACAACAGCTTATCTTATTTAGGTATTTGCAGGCTTTTGATTTCAATTGTTTGAAATTGGATAAAGAACCAATGTTTATTATATGAAGAAGACTGCAAAAACCAGTGATTACTTTTGTGTGTTTTTGGACTTCTTAAAATTTTATACCTCCTGGAAGCTCCACAGTGATGAATTAGAATTTGATAAACATGTAAGGAAATACATGCAGAGACGTTTTCTTTGATACACAGAAATTGATTGCATTAGGGTATTGCTATGGTTTATGCATTGTGTCAACTTGAGAAGTCTAGAAGTTTAATTAAGTAACTCAGTAGCTCTACATCCTGGGGTGTAGAGCACAGTTACCTGTTCAGTGTTAATTTGAGAAGATCAGAAGTTTAACTGAGAGACTCAGCAGGAAACCAGGTTCTTACTTTGTAAATATCCTCATCCTGTGCAAAGGAAGGCAAGGAGATTTGTGAATTCTACACACACCTTGGGTGGGGGGTGTCCTGTGTACAATATAAGGGAGGAAAAAGAGGCTTGCACTTGCCCCCCTTTTACTCTGGCTGCTTTTTGCTTGGCTGCTGCCTTGAAGTGTTGTCCCTGTGCCGTCCCACCCTGCCTTGGAGCCAGCTGACTGTGGACTGAAACCTCCAAAAACTGTAAGAGAAATAAACCTTTCCTTCCTTCATTTTGGGTGTCAGGTGTTTTGTCTTAGCAATGAGTGAAAAGTAACCAAGACACTCCTTTTTGTGATATAAATACAACACTGATGGGAATACATTGGTGAAAAGTACAAAATAATGGAAAAAAGGAGAAAACTCAGCTGCTATGGTGATCCAAGGTGATGTAGAAATGAAAAGAGCTGGTTAGCTTGTTGGCACGGGGGTGTGGGCTTGCTTGGGTCATTGCAGGAACTGAATGAATGGTGTGGGTACCCTCTTGGACTATGTGACCATAGAGAAGTTCTCCCCATGAATCACCTATTGTGGAATCTGACTCTGCTCCCATCACCAGTGAGCATCTTCTCCCTGAGGGCAACTGAAGAAAACTACCTAGTAGGCAAAAAAGCTTGTCCAATGTGAAGGCCTGCCTGGCAGCTTTGAAGCACATTTAGATAGGTGCTCTGGGGAGTATCCCCACCTGTCAGTCACAGCTACAAGCATCTTCAGATAGACAGAGCCCTTTGCACCCTCAAGACAGATACTTCCTAGGAGGGTATGGCACAGGAGTTAGTACAGGCAGTCAGAGAGGGCTGTGCCCTCAAAGAAAGACAGTACAGATAGCTGAGATAATGGCACATGGCATTAATGAAAGTGATTTCATGACAGCACATTCCATAGATACACTTAGGAATTATTTCAAGCTACCATGAATTTATTTATTTATTCATTTGTTTATTAGATTTAAGATTGAAATCATGATGTTTTGGTATATAGAAGGAATGGAACAACACAATAAGAAGCTTCACTTATGTACCTCCTTTCATATTTAGCCTCTGTCTATGAAACAAAAGCAACTAAAATATACTTCTAAAAATTTTTGTATATTATACAACATTTTGAAGTATAATTTTGTGAGTATAAATTCTATGTCTAAACTTTCATATCTACCTAACTGCAAATTGTACCATTTGACATACTTCTCCTATCTTTTCTCTTGATAAACACCATTATACTGACTGTTTCTATGTAAATCACTTTATTTTATATCCAACAAAGAAGTGATATCATACAATATGTTTTTATCTGTAAATACTGGACTACTGCTCTTCCACTGTGGCACATTTCCTCCCCTTTTTAAATTTTATGCTGAGACAGAATCTGCTTACCTTGCTAGGCTTAGCTACAGTTTACCTTTCTGCCTCAGTTTTCAAAGGTGGAGTTAGAAGGATGTGGCACCGAGCTTAGCTAGTATTACTTTTTATCCATCTGAAAGTGAGTCAGTTTAATAATTGGAAGAAGAGAAATGGCCTTCTGCTGCCATCATAATATAATCACCACTAGATTCCACCTGACTTGGAGAACAATGAGAGATCTCCCTCTGCAAACGTCCCTATGCCAGGGACATGATGTCCCTGTCTGAATGATGTACGACAATTAAAATGACAAAGACACAGAAAAGCTTCACTGCATGCCTGCCTATGATGCCCCAAACTAATGCAAAAATCTGCCTCTGCCTAGCAGGGACCACTGGCCGCCAGAAGGTCTGGAGGCTGCCCAACCTGTGCATTTGGGTCAGAAATGAGTTCACAGAATCTCTCACTGCTCTGTCTCTCTCATGCTGCATTTTCACATGACTGTGAAAACATGACCACGCTCTCATTATGGAATAGAAGTCAAATCATTTGACACTTTGTTGCATTTCTCACTTTTATTTCCTCAACTGTGATACAAAAACTCACACCTCTCACACCTCTGATGTCGCCTTCACTATGAGATGAGGGGATAAGACATAGTGTAGTCTGTGCATCACACTTCTGACACAGATTTCACCTTGAGAATGGGCCACACAAAGAGCACTGTCTTAGGAACGATGAATGCAAGAGAGGTAAACAGCAGTACTCTGGGGACCCCACCCCTTGCTCTTGGGCCTGTGGATCACATGCAGGAGGGGAAGAAGGGTTCTTTTCACGAAGCTTCTCAGGTGTGTATTGGAAATTGCCCAGGGCAGCAGACTTCAGAATTGATTCTCCTCTGTCACTGATTGTTAGTTAAGTCTTGAAACTATGTGTACCACTAACTTCGACATTTAACCTGGAATAGACTTAAGCAATGGAGGTAAAGAAATACTCTTTTAGTGAAAACCAGCTGTTCTGAGCTTTCTCCTGCTGAGTGCATAAAAACACCACCTCCCCTCCTCAGCCCAGAGGAAGAGGCCAAATGTGCAGACGCCAGTGCCAGGAGGAGGTGTTCACTTCCCTTTCCGCAGGAAAGGGGCTGAGGAGCTGCAGGCACCTAGAAGTGATAAAGTATTCGTGGAGGTCTGCACTGCTTCTGTGTGCTCCCTGGCCTTCTGTTGCTTCCTATAGACGAGCCTCACCCCCTGCACACAATAGATGGTGATTTGAGGGAAACGGAACCCTCCATCTCCTTAGAGACAGCTTTGAATAAATATTATTTTTCCCTTTTAATAAAATAAGTGGCTGGTCAAGACATAGCAGCAAGCAAACAAGCATGATGTTACGAACCTCTGTGGCCAGTAACAGAGGTTTGGAGGAGTGAGAATTTGACGCTGAGAGAATTAAACTGTGTTATGCGCTCATACCAACACTGCACAGTGAATGCAATGATCATGTTCTAGAAATATCTACTCACAGAAATTTCCAGACAGGGATTCTCAGTTTTCATTGAAAAACTATAATGAATAATAGAAGATTACAAATTTGGCTGAATCATTTGTTAGAAAAAACGTGTGAAAGGGTGGATGAAATGCTGGAGGCAGGCAGTGAGTGACAAGAATTGAGAGTGAAGAGTCTTTAAAATATTAAAGCAGTCCAGAATGGGAAATCTCGAGGACAGTTGCATTCATGGCAATTGAATACCTCATGGGTTAGGTTAGTTTCTGTGTCCTCTGTAGGGTCCTGGGTACTTATTGAGTGCTTAGTAAGGGCTTAGACAGCAGTGCCTGCAAACAATCTCTAGTTTTGGTTTTCCTACAAATTTGAGGGTTCCATGAGTAAGATAATGTATAATTTTCAACAAGTAGAAATTTCTATATTTTCTGTGTTTTTATAGAGTTAGCATGAAATTGTTGTGATGAGAAATTCACACTTCAAAAGAAACAAGTCTCACATTTTTGCCGATGTTTTACTTAGTACCCAAGCAAGCACTAAATGCACTATCACGTACGTGTCAACTGATGAAGACTAGATCTGCTGGTCTGGGGCATCACTGTCCCCACGAGGGCCACACCAGTCAGTGCCTCTGGCATAATTCGGGGAAGCAGGGATTTTCCCCATTATATTCTTTTTTCTATCTGTGCACAGATAGTGACCATTTTACTACAAGTATTCACTTTTGGACACAAATGAACTTTCACTTAGAGCGCAAAGTAAAAAATACGTTGGAACGATCAGACGCTGTCACTGCACTGCAGGCAGACCTGGGTAACATCGGCACCGTGGAATTTTATCACGTGAAACGGTGTCTTGGTCCTGGAAACATGATATTTCCCTACATTCTTCTGAGGAAAATCAACTGATAATCTCTATTGTAAGCTACTCTGAGTACGGGGGAATAAGACAGCAATTTTCCTGCATGCTTTAAGGCTATGTAATGAGATAAAATGCATAATTTAAGTAGAACATTTAAAAACTCTGCAGTTTGACTTACAGGTACATTTTTACAAAAAAAAAAATTCTGTTTGCTGTTAGGCCCTGCCATTACAAATATCTGGTGTAATATTTTGGCTACTTTACCAAACTTAAGAAATAAAAAAAAAAGTTTTCTAAAGTCAACATGCTATATAAAATGATCTCAATTTATAAAGAATATTCACATCTTTAAAAATAAGATAACAGTAAAAGGTACATTTCTGTTAATCCCTGCAAATAGATTTCCTCACTTTAAGCACATTTCTCCTGTCCTTCTGGACTCTCTCTGAAGCACTTCTTGCAAGCCCCTTTGCACGTATCTTTGTGCGACCAGTTGCCATTGATACAGAAAGTAGGTGTCTGAAAAAATGACGGTGTCCTGATCCACATCATGCATAAGGGCTGTCACCAGGGAAATTTTGACTCTTCACTGAGGCAAAGAAACCATGAAATGGAAACATTTTGGAGGATTAAGGACCTTGGGTCAGCCGCAAGAGCAGAACTAAGGACCCTCATCAAAGAGAAGATCCAAAAACACTTCACAAAGTGGCGAAGACTGTGTGTTTCAAGGAGAGGAAGGATTTGAGGTGAATTCATGGCAATGTGGCTTTAATTGTCATTATTTCAAATTTGAACATGCAACAAAATTTTTTATCACACTCCTACTTTGAGAGATTGATAAGTTTTCTGTATTTTCCATTCTAACTTCTGCTGATAAAATGTTCTTACATTTGTGCTAAATGTAAGGCATTATTTTTATTAGAACGGTGAGACAAGGAAAGTAAACATTATACAATAGAATATATAATTATTAAATCACACCTTGAATATTGCAAATCTAACACATTAATTCTAGTTTCTAAGGCCTCAATATTAAGCATTGTTCTAGTGACTATCCATTCCTGAACACCCACAGAAAGAAATTTCACTACAATGTCAAGGAGCAAATTCTCTGACTCACTCTTCCAAGGGCCCCCATCACCTCCTTGTTCCTCAGGCTGTAGATCACAGGGTTGAGCATTGGAGTGAGGATGGTGTAGAACACAGCCAGGACCTTGTCCTGTGCTGGTGATTGGAGGGATTTTGGATGGAGATAAGTATAGGCAAATGGTGCATAGTACAAAGTCACCACAGCGAGATGGGTGCTACAGGTGGAGTAGGCCTTCTTCCTGCCTTCCTGTGAGCTCATGTGTAATACAGCAAGGAGAATTTTCCCATAGGAATCCACGATGACCATGAAAGTAAACAGAAGAAAGAGGATGGCACTCAGGAACACAGTGTATTCATGGCTGCTGCTGTCTATGCAGGCCAGAGTCAGCATGGCTGAGACATCGCAGAAGAAATGATTGATGGTCCTGGACTGTCAATAAGGAATCCAGAGGATGTATACTGTGTAAACTGAAGAGTTGATCATCAGCACGCACACTCTTCTGTTCATGCGGATGGGTTAGTGCAGAGCAAAGCAGATAGCCATGTAATGGTCATAAGACATAGACATGAGGAGCAGTGCTTCTGAAACTCCTAAGGTCAGGAAGAAGAAACATTGAATCCCACACCCAGTGAAGGAGATGGATTTGTTTCCAAACAGAAAACCAGAAGCCATCTTGGGGACAGTGGTGCAGATCTAAATGAGGTCCATGAGGGAGAGCTGACTGAGCAAGACATACATGGGTGTGTGGAGGTGGGCGTCCAGGAGGATGAGCAGGACCATGGACAGGTTGCCAGCCAGAGTCATTAGGAAGGTGGAAATGATGAAAATGAAGAGGACAAGGCCAACCCTTGAAGGGGGGAACAGGCCCAGGAAGGTAAAGTCAGTAAAGGTTTGAATATAATTTTCCATTGGACATTTGTCTAGTTTTTCTAACAGTGTCTGAAATGATATGGTATATATAAAATAAGAAATTATTTTAGTTCAGTATTTCATTCAGCGTGTATTCAATGATTGCAGCTTTTTAATTAAGAAGAAATTATTTAGTAAAATACTGTCATTTTCTTGTGCCTACGAATATCTGAAGATGGTAAGAACATGTAAGAACAAAATATATAAATTTGTACATTGGTGAAAATAACATATTTCTCTACTTTCTTTATTCAAACTCAGATATTTCATTATGTATATCAGTTGTCTTTAATATGACATGTTATACTATAAGTGTATGTATTAAAGAATCTATGGAAATACCTAAATAGTTCACTCAAATTCTAATATAATTTTAATAAGTCCCATCAGTGCATTTTCTTCCTTTCTGAGGTCTGATAATTTTCATAATTTTTTAACAAAAAGATGTTTAAATTTGATTTATAATAAATTTTAAAAGACATTTAAAAATATTATTGTAAAATATGAAAATCTCAAAAAACAAAGAATTTCTTCCTCCATATTTTTCCACATATTTCTATCACATTCCTTGTTCTCGTGATCTGCAGGATACCCAGCAAAGCTGAACCTTTCCACAAGGACCGTCCATCTTTACCCTCAGAGTGAAGCCTTTCCAGGAGGACATGGAACCCAGTGGCTCTCAATACATGCATTTTAATTCCTAAAATATCTAATCACGCATATATCTACATGTCTGCATATAAGGAGTATGCCCGATTGCCAAAAGACATGTGAATCTGCAGCATTTTGAAATCAAAAGCAACTGACCCAGGAGCCTGTTCTCCATAGTAGAGACAAGCACTGCTCTCCACAGTGTTCTGGCACTGAATCCTTCATGAAACAACTTCCTTCAACTATTTCTGGGACTCATTCTAGTAAAGTGGAAAATTAGTGTAATTTCTCATGCTATTGTAATATATCATATATTTTTATAACTTTTGTGCTTTGTAAATTACTTTTTTTAGTCATGTAAAATATAGAAGCAAGACACATAACATTTTTTTGGACATGAAGAGATTTAGAATACACACGGTATATTCGCATGTTCATATTATTGTGCCCTAAATTATATATCTCCATGAAATTCCATGATGATTAATCAGTATCAAGAGGTAATGGAAAATAAGTAGGCAATCAGATATTCTGATGAGTAGAAGCAAATTGCAAGGTTTCACTCTTTGAATGTGATCCTGTTAAGGTGGGTTCATTCTGCTTATTTGCATAAACCTGATAGACAAAAGATGGAATAAAAGCTTGGTGTCATTCTATGTCTCCCACTTAGTGGGTGTGTTAATTATTTTCTCTGGTTGCCAAGCCAAATACCCAATGCCCAAAATTAAGGAAAGAAAGATTAATTTAGCTCACAGTTTGTGGAGGTTTCAGCCTATAATTGGTTGGTTTTAAATCAGACTGGCTTGGAAGATGGGCAGCCTTTCCTAGCTGCAAAAGACAGCCAAAGCAATGAGAGCAAAAAGCAGGGAGGATCAAGCCTATTTTCCTCCCTTATATCATATGCAGGCTATTCGCCCTTAGGTGGGTGTAGCACTCACAGCACTTCTGTGACTGTATTGCACAGGCTGAGGATGTGTACAAAGTGAAGACCCTGGCTCCCTGTTGAGACATTTAGTTAAACCTCTAAACTTCTCAAGTTGACACAAATGAAAAACATCCTAGAGTAGTAAGGGCATGTCCTCTACACCCTAGATTTAGAACTGCTGAGTTACTTAGGTAAGCTTCTAGATGTCTCAAATTGACACAGTGTATCGACCATTAGAGTAGGAAAATACATTTGAGTTAGTGGACATGGCCTTCTCCTACAAGTGGGATGAGGATCAAATCCTGAGTGGTTTTCATTCTCTGTGAGGCAGCCCAGAATCAGTGCTCACATGCCGTGTGGGCACCCACCCGTGATTGGCCACTTCACCACCTACCGTCACCCTCACCGTCACAGCGGCACTGCACCACCCCTCCTGTCATTTCCATCGTGCTCTTATCATCACCCCTTGTTTCCTAATCTGTCTATTTCTAATTAATTATCAAAGGGCATTATACTTTCTAGTTCAGTCATTGCTATTGTTTAACTGATGATTTAGATGATTATACAGCAACGAGAAGAAACACTGCTAATGTCAAACATATGAAGATTACAATTAGGCAGAGATGGTCTTGAACGAGATGGAACATTGGACCACCTCAAAGATTCTTTTAAATATCTGAATTATTTACACTTAGAATCCTTTAAAATAAAATATACTATTCCTCCAAAGACAGGGAATTTTACTCATTTCTTTATTAGTTTAAAGACAATATATTTAAATTAAAAAGTAATACTATTTTATCAAAAAAAAAGCCTCAGTGTAAAAGATTACTTTGTTTTGTACAAAATTTATTCAAAAGCTTAGATAATCAACAAATTACTATGAGTTAAAATACTGTGCAACTAAAAAGTACCTTTACTTTGATATCCTGTCTCATGATTGCACTCATTCAAATCACAAATAAATAAATATCCTCAAAATACAAATGAAACAGGGAAATAGGAAAATCTGTATTCCACAGTTAATGAGGATTTAGACTCACCAAAGTTTCTTCCTGCGTCCAGTTCACAGGAGCGCAGTCAGAGTCCACTCTCACACGAGTTAAGCTGAGGCTTTACAAACATCCTCAGTTCCCTTCTCACCCACACACATATTTTCAAATTAGTATGCGACGAATTTCCAATTGGGAAATTGCAGCCACTGCCCTTGAAACTCTACTACAAATTCATTCTGAAATTCACCATTCTTACAATAATTACTGCACTCATCTGCTAAAATGATCAAAATAAATTTGGAATTATTTCAGCCTAGATGGTACTCTCTATGAACAAAAGGGTTCATGACAGGAAATCAACACCCTTTTGAACACATGGTGTACCTGCATGAAAACACTCATAGTTCTGTAAAGCATAATTCATATTAGCAGGTCCATATAAAAGAAAGCTCAAATTGGTTCCAACCTTTCCCATGCACATGTGATTTACTATTGATCTAGACATAAAAACATTTGCCCTTTCTAAGTAAAACTTTATCCTTCAAACATGATTTTTTTCTGAAAATATCTTGAATAATTTAAGAAAAATGACATCTCACATTTTGAAACAAGTTTCTATAACTTTTAATGTATATTTTATTATATGTTGTCACTATTAACTTTGAATTCACTATAATTTCAAGAATAAAAGATAATTTAAAGTGTACTTCAGTCTTACTTTACAGAAAGTAAAAGTAATTTTAGATAACGTTAGCAATTGTGTGGATGGTCAATTTTGCTTTTAATTTATTGTAGGTATAAAGAGTCACATTCATCCTTCCCAGATTTACATGATATTTTTTATTTTAGACAGCAAACCACCTTCATGACTTTAAAATATTATTTGAAATTATATCAAGAGCACACTCATTTTTGTTTTAAGGAATATTCTATTGATTATATACCATTCATCTATCTTTTAAATTCATGTTAATCAAATAAAAATTCCTTCTGAAGTTATATTGTAGAAAACCCTTCTAAAATTACAGATTTCGTATTCTAGTATTTTATTATTTTAAGCACTTTCTCAAGAGTTTGAATTTCATATAAAGCTGAACATAAAAATTCATTTAGAGTATGTGCCCTGTCATCTTTCACTAGACCAGATGAATAAGCATGGTCTCATCGACATCACATGGACAAAGCCATATTTTCTGGAAATCATCTTTTGTATTTTCCAGGCATCCCACTTGCTCACCTCTTATCTTTGCACTCCTCAGCAGTGACTATGTGAACACTGGGAGACTCAGGAATTGAGGCCATCTTGACATGCAGGTGGTTTGCCGTCCATGTATGTGTTCACCTGAGGAAGTCCATGAGACTTGGACCACAGAAGCCATGTCCACAGCACACAAGCTGGACCTGGGCCAAGCCTGGGCAAGGAGCCCTACCAGTACTTTTTAAAATATTCCGAAGAGTATGAAAGGTCAACTCAGTGAGGAATTATTCTATTCAGACTCTCCAAATATCATTATATCTCAAAGTCCTATGGGATCAAAAGTTTTATATATTCATTATTCATCCAGTGCATCTCCACAATGTGTCTCCCTTTATTTTCCAGTTTGATTTTACTGGGTAGCAAATTGTATTACAAGCACATTGGAAAAAATTCTTAAAATGTCTGCCAATTGAGGATTCAACTTTAGTTTGCTTAATGTACTACTTGTGATCAAGATGGTCTCATGTTGACAATAATTATATCACAGAAAAATGTACTAATATGAAAATAAGTAATATAGGGTCACTATTCCCCACTTTCATGGGATGCTATTTAGGACACATCAGCATTACAGGTCACTGTAGATAACACATTAAAAGCTCTGCAATATTTTATTTGTGATCTTTAGTTACTATACTAATGGGAAGTTTCCTATAAAGAAGTTCTACTGACCTAGTATAGGTTTATTTTTTCTAATATTTTTATTCTCATAATATTTATATTTTAAAAGTTTATCATTTTAATTATTCATGGAATTGCTATTTGGTTCCAATTGGCAGTTTCACATTTTTGTGCAACCACCTACACCACGCACCTCCAGAACCTCTCATCTCTCACATGGTGCAGCTGGCGAACCACAAGCTTTGTGCCTGACCAAGTGATGACAAAGATGAAACACAAGGAGGCACAGAACAGGTTAAAATGCGGGGCCAGGGGGCTCTTATCTTCCTCTGACAAAGAGCCTCAAGTGATCGATGCACCTTGGCTTTAGTCATTGAGAGACGGGCACAAGCAATAAGGGTAACAAGATTCATCTGTCTGCCGCCATCTATGGCTCATATCCGAGTAAACAGCAGGATGTCAGCTGATTAAACTTCTCTGCAGCGTGTTGGCACACAGCCCACGCTGCCTTGCTCTCTTGTCATCACAGATGAGGGCGTTTATGCCTCAATCTTCCTATGCGCTCTCTCTCATCATAGTATAAACAGGTGTCCCTTATTCTCCCTGGCCCGTAATTCTATTATCTCTGTTCTGAATTTATAAATTACTTCTCCTAAATTCTTGTTAATATTGAATGGTGCAATATGCATCTCTTTTAGTCTTAACTTAATGTACTTAGAAAAATATTCTCAAGGTTCATGCTTAGAGCATGTATCACATTTTCATTCATTTTTAAGGTCAAATAATATTCTGCAAGATGTACATAGCTCATTTAGGTTTTATCATCTCCTAGGTATTGGTGTGGTTTGTAGCTTCTAGCTATGATGATGGCGCTGTTATAAACACTGGAGCAGAAATATCCATTGCAGTGCTCAATTCCACTCTTGAATGAGCTGGAATTACCTAAAAAGGTGCTGTTTCAGTGGACAACTTGTTGTGGAACTGCCACATTATTTTCATAGTGACTCACAGCTTTATAAACTTACATCAGTAGTGTACCACCGATCTTCTAACTTCTCAATGTTCTTGTCGCCCCCTCCAGTGCCTGGTATTTTCTATTTCTTTCATTCTTTGTTGTTTTCTTTCTTCATTGTAGATTCCCTCTTGTCTATGGAAATTAATCTTATTGAAGTTCTGATTTTCATTTTCTCAATTATTATTAAGTTGACCATGTGCTTGTGGTCATTGGCATATTTTCTTCAGAAAGATGTGCAATCAAATCAGTATCCTTGTTTGGGTGATTCTGGGCAGTGAACCTCGAGCTGCATGAATGCAATACCAGGGCTCTGCCTCTGAGCTTCAACCAAAGTTTCGCTCCTTTTATAAAGATTGTTGCCCAACTCCACCGGGTCCCGCGATTCACCGCGATCTAAGAATCGGCGCAACCCTCACGGGAACACCTGCCCAGCCTCGCAGGACGCAGAGGTACGCAGCCCAGCACAGATCAGCCCGGGATCCCAGAGCTGCTCACTGGGGACTGACCAACATAGCTGCAGGGACTTAGAGAGCTTGCACTCCCCACACCAGAGCACCGAGCGTGCGCACAAGCTCCATACTTCAGTGGAGCCGCTTGTCGTGGGCCAGCCCAGAACTCACAGACCCCCGCCCAGCCAGGTTTCCCCCGGCACTGTAGGCCTGCGACTTGCCCAGTCCTGCCCAGGCAGAGCGGTTGTCGTTATGAACTTGCAGACAGCCCTGAGCTCCGGGCGGCGTCACTCGGGGATACTCTGCATAACTCCCCGGGACAGAGAGACCTCGGCCCCCCACCCAGTCAAGGCAGAGGCTCCATCCACACACCCCAGGAGGCCGCCACCCCTTGCTGCACCCAGGGCCCAACTCCACTGGGTCCCGCGATTCACAGCGATCTAAGAATCAGCATGACCCTCACGGGAACACCCAGCCACTCTCACAGGACACAGGGCCTCATAGGTTCTAGAAGAAAATGACAAAATGAAAGACCAAAAGGCAGTCTCTGTCCCCCAGCCCACAAAGAACAAACCCAGGAGACACTGAAATGGAAGACAGTGGGAGTCACACAAAGGGACTTTCTGAAATGATAGAAAATGCAATAAAGAAACAGCTTGATGAAGCTATAGAGAAATTCAAGTCAGGAATATTCTCCCACCTAAAAAATGAAATGAGAATCATTATTTAAGAAATGTTGTGTGAATCTAAAGAAGAGCAAGATAAAAAAATAGAAGAACTTAAGAAAACGATTGAAACCCTGAATGAACAATATAAGACACAAACAGAATGCATGAAACAGATGCAAAGGGAAATGTAGGAAATGAAAAACTCCATGGAAAGCTTGAAAGACCGCTTAAATGAAGCTGAAGATAGAATCTCAGATCTTGAAGACAGCATGGGAGATCAGGGCCACGAGAGAAAAGATCTACTAAAAATAGTAAGGAACCAAGAAACAACAATTCAACAGCTGCAAGACGATGCCAAGAGAAATAACATAAGATTAATAGGCATAAATGAAAAAGCAGGGGTCAATACTAATGACCTGCGAAGACTATTCAGAGAAATAATAGCAGAAAACTTTCCAAACATGGGAAGAGAATCTGAAATACCAGTAACTGAGGCATACAGAACCCCAATTAACCACAACCAAAATAAATCCTCACCCAGACATATAATAACAAGGGTATCAGAACTACAGCACAAGAACAAAATACTAAAAGCTGTCAGAGAAAAAAAAAAAAAAACAGATCACCTACAAAGGAAAGCCTATCAGAATCACGGCAGACTTCTCGACACAACCATTTAAGTTAAGAAGAGCTTGTAGTAAAGTATTTCAAATCCTGAAAGAAAACAACTTTCAACCCAGATTGATGTATCCTGCAAAACTATCCTTAAAAATTGATGGAGAAATAAGATACTTTCATGACAAAGAAGAATTGAAGAAATTTACGGCCACCAAACCAACACTACAGAGAGTACTGTAAGACACTCTAGAAAGAGACAAAGATAGCCAAAATTTTAAGAACAACAACAAAAGGAAACCACTAAGCAGGGCAAGTAATTAAACAGAAAATGTAGAAAACCAACAACAGAAAGATACCATGACAGGGATGAGTCAGTACGTATCAGTTATATCAATCAATGTAAATGGTCTCAACTCACCAATAAAAAGAAACAGACTAGCAGAGTGGGTTAAGAAACAAAATCCAACAATATGCTGTGTACAAGAAACACATTTCACTCAAAAGGAAATTCACAGACTAAAAATCAAAGGCTGGAAAACAATACTCCATGCAACA
>RJWM01029124.1:0-24801 GCA_004363535.1 Dasyprocta punctata | reverse complement strand
GAATGAATTGAGAGTCTGGTCTAGGCCTACATCACTTCTGGTGAGATTCATGGGTAGTTTAAGGACAGATTAATCTTTAAGCCGACAGCGAGAGCTGACACTAGTAGTGTGTGAAGTTTTGGTGCATCAAAGCAAGATAACATGGTCACTGAGGACTTGACTTGTGCAAATGTCTTCTAGCTCAGTAGTCTAGTTAGCATTGCCAGTTAACCATGATCTGTTCCTGTTTGCTTTTCCAAAGATGCATTGTCCCTCAGTTCCTGAATCTTGACTGAAACAGCTGTTCACCTCCACTGCTTCCTGCAGCCCACCACACACCCCTGATCAGGCTGTGCACCTAATAAAAGACAAAGACATCGTGCCTCATGGTCTTAGCCTGTCATCGGGGTGTGACCATTGTGGTGCCTTTTATAACTTAAATATACCTCTTGTCTGTGTTTATTCTGTCATTGTACCATGAGCAGGAGATCAGTGATCCTGGGCCAGGACACTGATAACTGGCACCCATCATGTGGGCCTCATAGCCCACTCAGGGAAGGCTGCCCTGAGTGAATGTGACTGGACAGCAAAGACAAGGACAAAACCTCACGTTATGAATAACAGGGACACCAGAAGAGTGAGGTAAGTGACTACTTACAGACTTCAGTAGGTTTTCAACAGGGATTGAAATTTAGGCAACATTTATCAGTTGAAGTACAACATTATATTCAGTTACTTCCTGCCTTGCTAAAGTAGGAAAAGATTACAGTTTCAGTCAGCCATCTGACTAAAATGTTACAGTACAGTGTTAAATTCAATCCTTAATTCAATCAATCAGGAACAATAGATTTAGAAAATTGGGATCTTATAGGAGAATCACTACAGTGCACCCAACAGTATGGTGAATTTGTCTCCCACAAACCATGTGTTTGTTTCCCAGATCCTAATCCACTCTGTTCTTGGACACTTACAACCTAAACAAGAAGCTCATACTGCTCTGAAAAACTAAAAAGATGCAGCTTCTGAAGAGAAAGCAAAACTAGGCCAATCGCTTTCCAACTTGGAACACCTCGTGTGTCACTTCAGCAGTACATATACTAAAATTGGAACACCTCTTAGCTACAGGAGCTTCCCTATCATTAAGAAATCTCCAAACCAAAGCAGGGTCAGAAATTACATGGGGGAGGAGGACACGCTCCTGCCACCTCCTCCCCCAGAGGCCTTAATGACTACTCCTTCCAAGGCTCCATCCTTGCAGCCCAAAGTGGCTGGTACTTATCATCAAAGAGTTTTACAAAACGCAGCAGTCCAGGAACAAAGTTTTGGCACACCTGTGTGTTTCCCTGTAGGAAAAACTAGGTCCCCCAACAACAACAATCAGAATATTAGTGTTCATGTTCCTTTTCAATTTAAAATTTGTAAGTTAGTATTTGAAAGGCTGATGCAGAAGGTTTCTAGCTCTTCCTGACGTTTTTTTGCTCTGAGCGCTGGCTTTGTGGTGTGTTTAATTTGCAAAAATTTAATGAGCTATACATTTGTGGTGTGCTTACCCTTCTGAATATCTGTTGTGTGTCAATAAAACTTAAAAAATAAAACAAAACCTTTCGAACAATGGGGTCAGAATTTCATTTTGATTGTTATATTAGAAAATGTATTAAGGACCTACCTGTTGGTTTCTTTTGATATGCCACGGGTGATCACAAAATTAATGAAACCTTTTTTGAACAAAGGCCCAGGATAGGCAACTACTGTAGTACCAGAAAGTGACTGACAGTAAACCCGTCAATTCATATGTATGCCATAACATACATATGAATGTATGTATGCTATGCAAATGCTTTTTCTCATCCTCAGACTTTATGATTTACAAGATGCAGCTCTTATTGCCTAACCGGATTCTATACATTTGCATAAGTGTTCAGGAAAACACTTTCAATTGCTACCTTATTTAAATGATAATTAGTGCACTACAGATTTAGTTAACTGGCAATTTTCAAAGCAACAATTTTGCATGTTGCAGATCTGCTTGCCTCCTGCCAGACCCCATGCAGAAACACTGTTGCCAGCCTACACACTTCCATCTCCCACTGTACAGGCTTCTCACCAGGCCCAACTCCTTTGCTGCAGAAGAGATGGAAGTGCCCCCTCTGCTCCTACAGGACTCTGCATCTCCCTCAGCATGGCCCCGGGATCCATGGAACTAGGGCTTTCATTCTCCAAGGGAAGTGGAGGGCTTGAAGTTTTGCTTGTTTCTTTTCACATATTTGTCTGGCAAACACATTTTGACATCTTGTGAGTCTTGAAGTTAATTTAATAAAAAAAAATTAGCTAAGTCTGGGTATTGAGTCAGGGACAGTGGTGTATCTTTCTGAGAAAGGCTGGGTGATGAATTTGGGCCATTGTGAGTTGCAGTTACAGCCTCCCAAGGGTGGTAGTATAAAGTGCTATCATTGGTATTGCCTCTTGGTAAGTGGAGTCTGGCCTGGGTGGTCATACTGTTAATAATGTATGTTGAAGCAACGGTTATTCTCTCATCAGAAATGATGCTGATGTCTTCCACATTATGAATCACCACAAACCTGTCAGGAGTAAGTCTTTCAGCACAAAGGGAAGAACTTTTTGCGTTATCATTTCAAACAAATCTGTGCTGCTACTATTGGGCATGGCAGGTTTTTTCTCAGGAATAACCAGTTGATCAGGGTTACTTGAGTTCCCAAGTATGGAATTAGTTGAAAAAATTTTCTTGCCCTTGACAGCTGCTCTTGCAGATTTCTGGGATGGAATTTCATTTGCATTGAGGTCACTCTTTGCAGTGCTGCTTTGACTTTTCTTTGGAGAGGGAAACAGCTGAAGAAATAGCTGGTCCAGCATGGTCAGGGTGGGGTGTTTGAGGCTTGCTGCAAGACAAGTTTGTGAACACTTCATAGCCAGGAGCCTAGCCAGTGCTTTTGCTGTCTGACTGTACCTTACCATGAAAAGGTGCCTGCTAGCACTTGAATGAGAGGGGTCCACCTCAGAAGACTTTTCTCCAGGATGAAATAGGTGGCTAAGTTTTCATCACATTTCCATGGACTTCTGAAAGAATTCCATAAAGTTCTTGCGGTTGTTATATTTATTCTTGTGGCTGTCATGTTAATTATTTTTAGGCCTGGTGTGTTTAGCTCTTGTTCAGTCAATGATTGTTCATCTCCCTCATACCCTTCATTTATTCCCTTGTCCTTCATGGTCTCATCTAGACTTCCAGGCAACTTTGGGTTTAAAACAAAGAATAGCTACAGAAGCTGCTCACAGTCTGTGGATAGGTTGAAAGGGATTTGGTATCTCTCTGTGCAAACTCGTTCTCTCACTTGCTTCAGATTTCTTCTGTCAAAGGGGAGTGACCAACTTACTAGGTTATAAAAATCACTCCAAGACTTCACACATAGATTTCTGGCCTCTACTGCTCCTTGTCCAGGTGGACCTCTCAGGCCACGTATGCAGGAGTGCCACAATATGTGTTCACTTTGTTGCCCATGGTCAATTTAGTGCTGAATCCAAAATCTGCTAGCTTGATGTTCATCTCCGCATCTAACAATACGTACTCGGTGTTGAGCTCTCTGTCAGCTGTCCCCTTAGCATGGCGGTACCACACAGCAGACAGGGTCTGTCAACATTTGGTTCTTGCTTCTCTTTTGTTCATTTTTTCAGTTGTAAACAAATAGTCACACATTTTATTACATTTTGCATATTCCATTTCTAAACAGAATGCTTTCTCAATCTCAATAACTTCAAACAGATTACCAAATTTGGATGGTTTAGCATCATCATTATTTTTATTTCTTTGTAGCTTCTGGAGTCTTACCATACTCATCAGAGTTTTGTCAGTTATTCTTAGGGCAACCTCAGCGCCCGTGATGACATGTCCGGCTAATTTGTCTTTTGCACAGCTCCGCTTGCAGAATGTTTCCAACATTCAGTATTTTCCTATTGGAATTTCTTCCTCCACACAGGAAGCCACAGGTTTTCTAAGCTCTCCAGAGCATCCTATTCCAGAGGTGTCTTCTTGTAGCCTGTTTTCTTGTGAGGGATGGAACATACTTGTCAGTTTCCTAGTCGCTATCCTCAATGTCTAGTTGGCTGTCTTCTTTGGATGTTTAAAGAGGATAAAGGCAATTGTCTCAATCTACCTATCAAACTAAATGTCTAATAAATAATAAATATAGTAAACAATAAACACAACAAATTAATAAGCAATGAACAAATGTATAAGTATAATAAACAAATATAATGAATAATAAGCAAAATAAATTAATAAATAGCAAACCTGATAAGATAAAATACAGCAAATAAATACAATTAACTACCAAATATAATAAATAATAATAAAAATAATAACTATGGCTTGCTATAACTGGCAGGATTAGGATGAGGAAGGTTGGGTACAGGTAAAGAAGGAGTGGGCAGGTGAGGGGAGGAAAGGGAAATGGAAAGGGGAAATAGAGGCTAGGGAAAGAATGAAAAGATACAGAGTTAGAAGTAGAAAAGTGAAGGCAGTTTCAAAAATAACTACAAAATCCGTCTACAGGAAAAGACGCTTCCCCAGTTTAAATTATCCATATGGATAAGTCAAGTAATTAAAGGCAAGTGAGTAGTTTCCTTATTTCTAGGATAATCATTCTAGAATCTACCATTGTCAATGCCATCCTAAGGATACCAACAGCATAAAGAGATGGTGGGGAACATGGGGGAGAAGTGAAGGATTGGGGGAGGGAGGAGGTGGAAAAGAAATATTAGCTTGTTATACACGCCTACCAACTGTCTATGATGAATGTAATAATTTTGTACTGCTAACATATACTAAGAAAAACAAAAATTTTAAAACAATGGTTATATAAGATCCCAGAACCAAAATCTTTGGGTTTAATTTACATAAATTGCTATGAGAATTTTTGGCACTTTAGGATATAATAGTGAATTAGTCAGACTTCTTGGGTTGCAAGTAACATGAAAAACTCACACTGATTTAATCATAGAAAGGAATTTATTATTATAGACTGCCCCATTCAAAATCAAAGAAAGAACTTTAAAAGAAAAAGGCATTTAGCACCAGGGTTCTTCACAGTAGCAACTAAGTTCAGTCTTTGAAACACCAATGGGCTAAATAACACATCATCTATTATTTCTCTTACCTTTTCTTTTTAACATACCATGGGATAGGCATTCTAATGTTCCTGCTGCTTGGTTGGGACATCAAGGGGCACTTCGACAATACCAAGAAGAAATACAAGATAGGGGCAGAGTTAATTCTGAAAGTAGGAGAGAGGTGCTATTAACAGAAGAGTGGAAAAATATTGTCAACAGATGTCAATTACAGAAAAGCAGGTTGGAAGGTGTCTATTGGATGTTAGTGTATATAGTACCTTCAAAGAAGTGTCCTCAGGGCAGAAAAACTGAAGGTAAGTTAGTGCATTTAATATAAAGTAGGTAGCATTCAGTGTAGGGGAAAAACTCAGGCAGGGGTAACAACACTGATGACTGTAAAGACACACAAGAGAAAGTTTTAAGATTAAAACTAGTTTCTAAAATATATGTATATATGCTGAAAAGCTAGATTGGGGCAGTTTGTGGAAGAACCAGTTGAGGAATGAATTTCCTTAGTCCAGTAGTGGTTATAAACTCTTAGTGTTTATTGGCAGCAATATATAACACAGAGATTGACTTGTAGAAAGAGAAATGGGAAAAATACTACACAGGCGATTAGCTGATGTAGACTAGCATGTGGCAAGTGCTCTGCAAAAGATCAGAACTGACGCTGAGATTTCAAGGCAAAAGAGAATCTGGAGAGGGAGCAACGATTTGGGGACACAAGGAAGACAGTTCAGTTCTGGAGGTATTTGTGGATGAAATGAGTGAGAGACAAAAGGAAGAGAGATGTAAAGAGAAAATGCAGTTAAAGACCTAGATTCATATGCATGAAGGTAAGAGGCAAATGTCTTTTTCCATTTTGTGCTGCTATAATAAAGTGCTTTAGCCTGCATAACTTACACAGATCAGAAATTGACTTCTTACAGGTCTAGAGGTTGAAAGTCCAATATCAAGGGGACTAGCATGTTTGGTATCTGGCAAAGGGCCAGTCTCTGTTTCAAAGATGTACTTTGAGCACTGTATCATCTTAGAGAAGCGCAATGCTGTGTCTTTTCATGACAGAAGACTGGAAGATCTGAGAGAACTCACTTCCACTTTTTATTAAGCCCACATGAAGGTGGTGCCTTCAGGCCCCAATCATCTCTTAATAGTCCCACCTTTCAAGGTCGTTATACTGACAATTGAATTTCAACAAGTTTCAGAAGGGACAAACATTCAAATCAGCATCTAACTCCAGAAGCAATGGCTACCATCAAGAAATTAACCAATAACAAATGCTGGTGAGGCTGTAGGGAGAAAGGAACTCATTTTCGTTATGGGTGGGAGTGTATACTGATACAATCACTATGGAAATCAGCTTGGCAAGTCTTCAAATAATTAAAATTAGAAATTGCATTTAACTTAGTTATTCTTTTAGTTATCTTACCCAGAGAATTAGAATCATCATACCAAAATCATGTATGTATACCCATGTTTGTAGCAGCACAGCTCAAAATAGCTAAATAGCCTATATGACCATCAGAAGATGAATATGTAAAGAAAGTGTGGCACATATACACAATTTACTACTAATCTGATATAAAGAAAGGTAAACTTGAGGCATTTGTAGGAAAATGTATGTACCTTGAGACCATAATGTTAAGGGAATTAAACCAGACACACAAGCATGAACATTACATGGTTCCCCTTATATGGAAAAAATATATTTAAAAGTATGAAATGAAAAACAGATAGTAGAAAAAAAGGGAGGAAAATTAATTGCATTCTACATATGTTTCTATTGTCAGTTTCACTCCAGTTAGTTATTAGATCTCACTTTGTAGGATTTCCATTTCTTTGGATATATTAAGATTCTATTGTTGTGAAGAATATTGTCTATTTTGAATAAAAATAAAATAAATTCCCAGAATAGGAAAATCTATAAAGACAGAGAGCAGCTCAGTGGTTGCCTAGATATAGAAGGGGAGGGATTGGAAGATTATAGATGGTGGGTAGAACGTCTTGTTTTGGGATAGAAAAATGATCCAAATTTGGTTGTAGCCATGGTCATACAACCCTATCAATATGCTAAAATATGCTAAATTTTATGTTTGTAAATTTTGTAGTGTACAAATTTTAGTTTGATAAATGTATTTTTTAAAAGAAGAAACAAGGGGGAAAGCAGGGGAAAAACATGGAAGGAATGACCATTGAGAGGCATCGTGCAAGCTAAGAGGAGAGGAATGGCAAGAAAAGCTGGTTTAATGATATCAAATGGTACTGATGTAGGAAAGCAAATTTCATCAAACCTTCAGGTGGTTTTTGGTGAATCCTGGGTAGAATTTAAATTGCAATGGTCAGCGAAGGATGGACAGAGACTAAATGTTCGGCAACAAAAAGACAAGAAGAGCAAGTCAGGCTAGTACTCTGAGGATGAAACAGGCAGAGAGAAATCTTTTGGAATAAAGGAACACCAGTTTGTCACAGGTTTCAATAAAATCAGGAAACATGGAGAGACTTATTGACGACAGAGACTGAGAATCACTAGTGGTGTAAGAGACAACACCAAGGCTGTTATTTGAGGAATAGAGGTCAGGAGGAGACCACAGAATGCAGAAGGAGGGGTTTGAGATTCAGAGTGGCTGAATGTGAGCCATCTTGTACATCCCAACATTGAATTTTCCAATTTTGATCTTGTAAGTAGGTTGAGAGTAAAGCCATCTGCCAGGAATAAGACTGAAGGTTCTGAAGTTTAAGAAAAATAGAAAAGATCTGAAAAAACTGCTGTGAGTTATCTGCTGCAAATACTATCTGTATAGTGGAAAATAATGCTATCTTTTCTTAATTTGAGGAACCTCCTAGTTTTGTGGCCAAATCATTGATTTGTCCATCAGCTTGACAAACTGTAAGCCAGAGTGACTAAGGGTTCACTGAATTCTATTCTTTCTTCCACAGCAATAATATACCATCATTTCCAAGAATTTCAGTCTAATGGTGCTTCTGAAATGGAATTATTTTGTTTATTGTTTTATCAGTCAGACTGTCATTACACAGCAGCTTTCCCATTTGTGACTTGTTAACATCAACAACTAGTATCACTCTAAATCCCGGTATCAATGTCACTGAGCATACAGGGCTCAGTGGGTATCAGGCAAGTCTTTGTGACTCAATCACTAAGTCATTTTTTTCACACATCAAATTCTTGTAGCTGCCACAATATTTTTGAGCCATATATAATTTTATAATGTTTTTGTTCTTATTATAATGATTGATGCATTGTGTCAACTTGAGAAATTCAAAAATTTAACTAAATAATTGAGCACAGGCCAGGGTCCTTATTTTATAAATATGCTCAGCCTGTGCCAGAGGAGGAAAGGAGATGGTATGAGGGCTACACCCACCTGAGGGGCATAGCCTGCTTGCAGTAAAAGGGGAAATGAGGAAGGACTGATTGCTAGCTTTTTGGAGGAGCTCCAGTCTTTGTCTTCAGCTTGGACATCTTTCCTGGCTTCTGGCACAAAGTTTTCCCTTCCACCTGGGACTCTTTAGCCTCCTGGTGTAGACTCCTCCACCTTTATGTTAGACTTTTCAGCCTTTGTCATAGAGTGTTTAGCCTTCCAAAGTAGATTCTTCAGTGTTCCATCACAGATCCATTAGCCTCCTGATACGAACTTGCACGGGACAGTGCAGTAAGCTCTAGACCTTGAGTTGGACCCTTCAGCCTCCAGTGTGCAGACACCTCTGCAAGCTTCATTATCCAACCCCGTGGCTGACCTTCGTAATCCAATCTTGTAATTTCCTATACATTTGTATGTCTTGTGTTATGTCCACTTCTCTAGTAAACCCTAATACAGTCATGCATTAATTTTTTTCAGCCACGCAAGTTTAACTCTGATATACAGAAAGTGGAAGAGAAATGTAGAAATGATAATTCTGCAAATTTACATCAAGATGCTCTTACCAGATCCACAGGTAGCATTCAGACTTCTCATATCATTCATCTTAATGTCTCCAGTGTGTTAACTGTGCTTAAAATATATAATTTGTGGCTATTCTATGCAATTTCATTATCTACCCATTGAGAATGAGGCTTAGGGTGTTATTTGGAAAATGTTTGCAAAACAAAACTGAAACCTCTTTCCTCATCTTGTAATTTAGAAGCCAAAAGTTGCATTTACCTAAGACCAACCAAGATGAAATGAGACATTTCAAACATGAATTTATGGAAGGAATTGTTGATTCTGGATTTAAATTATACTCCAATTGATTTTTAATACATTTTTTATCCCAAAATAAAATATAATATATTGTTAAGTTAAAATTTATTTTTCCATAAATCATCCCTTTTATATAGGCATTTACATAAATCATATATGAATCACTTGATAAATGAAACTATTGAAAATTCCCTTATTAAACTAATAATTACACTATTAAAATGAAATGTGGGTATAATTTTTTATTATACTGAAATATTTCAGGAATACAAAAAATATGCTGATAATAATATAATAAAGAGCCATATTCTCATCATCTAGCTTTAGAGTTTATAGCACAGATCTAAAATATGTCTAATTTAAAGTTATTTTAAAATGCATCTCACTCAAAAATAATAAAATGAATTTTAAGATTCCCAAGGAGAATAGCAAGGTTTTATTATAAAAGGAATTAAAAAGCAAGAAAATTTTGAGAAATGCTGCCCCACAATGTTCACTGAAATCAGAAAGTGTTATTTAGCTGTGGCTGAAATTACCCAGTGTCTTGTAAAACCTGCTCATAAGCTCACCTAAGGACTCATGAAAAAGCATAGAGAGAAAGTGAGCCTCTTATTTTTTTATGGTTTTTTTTAAGTGTAGAATAAACAGTACACACACAAAAATATTACAACTAGCATTCTCTACACTTTGAGTCACTTACACATAGTTTTCAAAGCCAGGAGCTGAGTAAGAGTTAGTAAGAAGTCAGTGTTACAGTAAGGGTCTACCAGGTGCTGGACCCCATATTAGACACTTTGTTAACTTTAGCATTTTAAACTCATGCAGCCATCAGTTTACCGTGGTTGCTGTTTCATATGTGAAAAAACAAGGTTTCCCAAGGATAGTGGCATTGGAAACACCACTCCAACCCACTAAGTTTGTCTCCAAAGCCCATGGTGGGTATATTTTCAGAAACAGTGGGCCTGAGGAGTAGCTACATGGTAAAATATCTCTAATGAAGCAAGAGATAAGAAGGGTCAACTGCCAAGACAACCAGAAAACTAACACATACATGCTAAGATCATGCTAGGTCCTGATTGCTAGGTAGACACGTATACTAACTAATGCCCAAAATCTCAGAATGCATTTTTAACATGATTTGTTTATTCATTGATAATCTTCACTGTGAGTTCAAGGGCACTTTCAAAGTCATTGCCATTCTTTGTCTTCTTTGTCCTTCTAATGTGGAACACTTCCTGTTTCAACATTTATTCAAGCCAATACCAAATTCCATGTTTATAGTTATGGTGTCTGGGAAAGAGGAAAGATAGGCAAGGAAAAGAATAAGAGGAAAAGAAGCAAAAAAAGAGCAGCAAGAAGAGAGAAAATAAAAGAACACAGTCTCTTTGGATTGCATTTTGCTGAACAAAGCTATGGAAAAAAGTATGCACTTCCTGGTGTTTTTTGAATGGTAGAACACATGAGAATATGAGGAACATTAAGAACCCATGAACTTTGTTTGATACACATAGTATGCTTTACACACTGTTCCAAAAGTTTATGGATGTCAAGTTAAAAATTCTTATGATAGATATCTATGGTTCCTTATAGCTCTGTGGAAGCAACCTCACCGTTAATTTAGATTGTGCCTCGTTATTTGCTATCAAATTCTGGTTTAAATTTGACAAAGTGATGGCAAATAGTAACCTTTTTGTTTGCTTTTTTTTGTTGAACCAATTCTTGCTTTTTAATTCAGGCTGGCCTTGAAATCACTAAGTAGCCAAGGCTCTCCTTATACTTGCAGAGATACTCCTGTCTATGGCACCAAAGTGCTGAGTTTATACGCAGATACCACCAGGCCTGGCTCAAATAGTAATATTGAGAGCTGGCTGTTCATTTAGTAACATCTAGTGAATGTGATATGGTATTAACCATATAAACACTATTGCTAGATGAAAGTCTCAACTTCCTTAACACCAACACTCTACAGAATAGACCTCTGATAGCCTGTGAAGCACTGCAGCAGTTTCAGCCTGACTCCTCTTCCTCCATACCCAACCTCCCCAGCTGCTACACCAAAGTTCCAAATGGGAAGACCAGTTCTATGTTACAAAGAGAAAAGCTTGAAGGGGCAATGACTTTCCCCCAAATTATTTTGCCTCTTATATTCTTTTATGGTCGGCATGATAATCAAGGAGGAAGTTCTTTTGTCACTGTGATGATTCCACCGTGATAGGTGAGATCAAGGTTAGCAAATCAGAGAGCTGGGAACCTTTTGCCACTGTTTGGGTGTGAGGGAAGGGCTGGCAGTCATGGTGTCTACAGGGGACCAAATTTCACAGCCTTCTCTTTTGAGTGGACCACAGAATCTGACTTGCACTTTTCTGAATGGACAGCTCAGCATGTTTTGAATGTAACAGTAGCTCCATCACTTCCCTCTTTGGAGAAATTTGCTGTGCCCTTTCTCTCAGAGGCCAGGAGTTGATGCCTGCTGTGAACAACAATCTATAGATTGTCAGAATATGTGTGTGCTCTTTGTATTGAACCCAGAACCTCAGAGATACCAAATTCTAGAAACTAAAGATGCTTTAGAAAAGCAATTCAATATTTGGAAAAAAGGGATCCAAAATTAATTAATTCTCAGGGAAGGCCAAGTAGATGAATTAATTAAAAGAGAAGGAAGAAGCATATAGTTTAAATTAAGTACCAAAAGACTCAAAAATTCCCTAAAAGCCCAACTCAATTATTTTGCCTGCAACCAAATATTCTGGCTTTATTCTTTTGTATTCTATTCTTGTGTTTTTATGTGGGTGAAATATCATAAACAAAATGCAGAAGAAGAAATGAGTGAATCAAGGTAGACTCCAAGAATCTGAAAAGTAATTGATTCAAAATCTGTGATTTTTTTTTTTTTTGAGAGGAGATAACGGCAGAAGATGCCAAAGATTGAATAACATTACAGGGCTGTGGTAAAAGTAATTCAGAAATTGGGTAACTTCCCTCATTTTATGTAATATTAATGGATGTCTAGGAGTCCTGTTCCTGGAAGAAGATTTAAGCATTTCTTATACACATCGTACTCAATGCCAGCTAAAAACTCTCACATCTCAATGCACAGCTACAAAGACTTGGCAGGTCCATGCATCCCATTACCTATAGGAGTTTGTTGAATGCCCATGTGACACACTAAACTCATTAACAACAAAACTGGACTTATCTTCACTTTTTCATGTTTCCCCTCTACCTCACAGCCCTATTTCAGTTAATAGTAATTAAACACTAGCTGCACCAGGAACCTGGGTATTGTTCTTGATTGTTTCTCTGTTACCCTAAACAATTACAAACCCTTGTCTGTAATCTCTTGTTAGTACTGTTAAAATCCATTCCCTCCTTTCTGTCTCCATTTCCACTATTCTGTTTAGCCTTTTTAAACCTCTCCTAAACATTGTCATGTCTTTCTGTACTGAGATTTCGGTATCCAAATTGTCCATTCTCTAATCTACAGTCGGAATAATCTTTCTGAGATTGAAATGTGATCATGGCCATTTCTCAGCTTCTAAGTAATCAATGGATCCCTAGTGCACTTAGGTTATACCCTAGTTCTGTTGTGAGTATTACAAGACTTGGCAGGATTTGTCCTTTATCTAACTCTCCAGCTTTAGTGATGGATAATCTACTCTCTGTCCTGCTCCTCCCACACACATGGATATACACATTCCAGTTGAAACAAACTACCTGGTTACCTGAATGCAATGTCTTTCTCTGCCTTACAGGCCTTTTCTAGTCTTCTACTCAGACACTCTCCCACTCTCTTTACCACTCACTTTTCTAGGCTAGATCTCACTTATTATATCTAAATATCTCAGCTTAGTTGTGGTTTTTTTCACGGGTATGTTCCCTGCCCTCCAAACTTAGGTAGTGTAGTTCCATAACACACTATGGTGTTCTCTCTATCAAAGCACATCCACACTATAATTGTCATGTTTTACATTTATAGCCATTTGTTTATCTTGTTGTCCCCTTTAGATGAAAAAGTAATGAGGACAGGGGACATGTTTACATTGTTCACCAGTATAACCTCAGCACCCCTACATGTTGCTCAAAAATGTGTACGAAATATTTTTGAAAAAGATCCATTAATAATTAATCATCTGATGGGGTACTGAAATACAGGTTATGAAAATTCTGAAATCTTTAAGCTTTTTTCTTTGACAAGCGGTGGTTTTTCACCAAGAACTAATGAAGTCTGAGATACTGCATAATACATTTCTACTGTGGATGATGTGATATTGTCTCCTTATAATCTATGACTGTAATTTACAAACTTCCTTTCATAGATTACCACCAGAATCATACCAGAAGAAAATTTTCTCAGTATTCCTGTATCTAAGGAAATTTCTGAAGTTTAATTTCTCCTATATGAACTAAGAAACCAGTCCTTCTTAAAAAAATACACCAGTGAATTTCCCCAATGTTTTTAATATTTTTTCCAAGACAGAGAATAATTTAGATAGAAGTATTGAAGATTATCTCCTTTGGAAAAAACATACAGAGAAAGAGCAGTATACCCTAAATATTTTTACCATGATGTCTTGGGCCACTTTGTAAGCACTTTAATTTCTGAAAAACATTAAATTTTTGCTTTATTTTATTTTACTTATTTAATTTTTTAGAATTACAGCATTCAAAATGGTCCTTATTGGTTAGCATGTCCAGTCTGACAATCCCATTAGACATCTATATGCTGCCAGTTGCCTTTCTAAAATGTACCATTGATTACCATATTCCTCCAAAATAATTGGGTTTCATGTTAATTGTTGCTCCAAAAGACACAAAGACTTATTTTCAGATAATGTGTCATTTTTATGTGTAATTATCTAAATTTATTAATTTATTCAAGTTAAAACATCTGCATTTATTTATATGTAAAGAACTACTTTTACTTAAATGCAGTCATGTCATCTTCTGGAACATCTTTATAATTCTTGAGACCCCAAAGTTAGGGCTGAATTTCCTGCAACCCCATTTCTTCTAGAAATGTTGACTCTAATCTCTCATGTTTAGCAATAGCATTCTCCTTAAATGAATGCATCTTGTCCATGTAGCCGGGGTCATAGTTCATTGGCAGCACAGCTGTCAGTAATTTTATCCTGTGAATTTTTCATCCAGGACATGACCTCTTGCAGATTGGCTTTCACAAAGTTACCATTGAATCAAATGTTAATTGAAGATTTAAGAGGCAGGAGTGGTAACAGAAATGATAACACAAATGATGGTCCATATATGTGATAAAAAATTGCAGTCATCAAAATTTAAAAAAATGTTTATGTGTGTTCATTACAACACATGACATATTGAATTATGAAGATTCATTTTAGACACAACCACATCTGTCTCACCAAGTGTGCACAATATTTGTACATTGCGTCTGTATTCTGATTGGTCATTTGGCAGTAAGTCTCAAATTCTTCTGTTTATGTAGCTGTTCACCTCTCATGCAAAGGCACTCACTTGTGCATTTACGAATATTTACTTACAATTTATATTAGCATTTATTTTAAATATCATTGTCAAAAGTATTAATTTCTATTTACTTGTATGTTAATGTCATTATTTTATAGTTCAATACATCCATCATGTGCTGCAACATATATACTAAGTGTGTCTGACCTTAACTAGGGTTTATTTTGGGGATAAGTCTTGTATTACCAGCATCCTGAAAAATCATATTAGGTTTTATTCTGTAGGTAGATCTTATTTTGGGGGAAATTGAGTGTAACTCTTATACTTGCAAAAACCTTTGTGATTTGCTACAACTACAGATATAAACAACATCATTAGCTTGGCTCATAAGACTGAATATCATACATCCCAGTGACTCTTTGCTTCTTCTTATGTTTTATGCACACCATGCAACTTGCTATTCTCCAAACATCTTGCCTTTTCAAGTTCCCTTATTTTTGCCAATCTCTGCTATGCATTTGCATTTCTTTCTTCTTTAGCCATCTTGGCCTAACAAACTTATTTATCCCTCAATACTCAGTATTCCATTATCTTCCATGCTAGAAAAGCTAGTGGGGACCCAAACTGGCTAGTACAGGACTTTCAGATCAGGAAAGCTGACATCTATTTCCAAGAAACAAGGTGGATAATTCTAATTAGATGAATGGTGCCAGAGGATGGTGTTCAGTAAACAAGTTAAAACAAGCTAAAAGTTCAGGCATCAAAAAACATTGATATTTATGTATTATACAGGGAATTACTAAAAAAAAAAGTCACCAATTCCAAATTCCCTGGAAGTAGAGCCCAAATATTCCTATTCTTTCCTTTTAGTTTGATATTTGATACTCTTAACATGGTGTATTAAGGTTTTGCTAGAGAAAACAGATAAAACACAAGCTAGGCAAAC
Source organism: Dasyprocta punctata (assembly GCA_004363535.1). NCBI lineage: Eukaryota > Metazoa > Chordata > Mammalia > Rodentia > Dasyproctidae > Dasyprocta > Dasyprocta punctata. The sequence goes on along the minus strand of RJWM01029124.1, from coordinate 9,114 downwards.
ATATAAGAAATTACAAGACTGGCATATGACGATCAGCCACAGAGTCAGATGAAGAAGCGTGCAGAGGGTGTCTGCAGGCTGGAGGCTGAAGGACTCAATCCAAGGTCTGGAATTCACTGCGTGTCCCATGCACCTGAAGGTTGAAGAATCTGTGCCGTAAGTCTGCAGAATCCAAGGCAGAAGCCAAAGAGTCTGTGCGGGAAACCAGGAGACAGCATCCAAGGCAAAGGCAAACACTGGAGCGCCTCTGAGGAATGAAACCTCATCTGCCCTTCCTCCTTCCCCTTTATATCATCTAGAAGATGAGCCACCTTAGGGTGGGTCTTCTACACCCTAGGGTGTAGAATTGCTAAACTGATTTATTTAAGCTTCTAAATGTCTCAAATTGACACAGTCAATCAACCACTACACATGGCATCTTGCTTGTCACACTGCTACAAACCTCTATTTGACACAGCAATCCAGACAAAAAAAATAGAAATGTCTCTTACATTGTCGGGCTCTTCATGTGTGTCAGCACTGATCTCTTCATATTCAAGACATCTGTTAAGCTCTGCTAATTAGTCATCTGCAAAACAGCTTCATGTGGAAAGTCGAAGTCAGAATGCTTTCTCAATGCCTCAGTGATCAGCGAAAAAAAGTCAAATAATCTTTCTAGTGCATCTGTGTCATCTTTATTTATAGTTTTTGTAAATGATAGACTACAAGTTGAAAAATGAAAATTACTTGAAAAGTTCACCTTAAACTTGCAAAGCACTTGTGTTTGTATACCACTAGAATTACACTGTGAGAAACGAAAGCAAATAATTTCCATTTGGCAACATAGTTGAAAACTATTTAATGACAAAGACATTAAATGGGTACATGTGTGTTAAATAGGTCTAAAAAGACCGAAGGCCCTTTAAACAAAAGACTTTTCAATTAGCCAGGTAAATGTGGACCACAACTGTCCCTTGAGCAACGTGTTTGTTTATGCACTAACTAGCCTGAGCGTCACTCAATCAGATGCCATTTCAACTGGTCAATTCTTGTACTGAATAAATTTGATAAAAATTGTCAATTTTATACTTCCTGTCATATTATCTTATAAAATTAATGAGAAAATATGTAATTTCTTGTCATCCTTTATTTAAATAATTGGACTAGTAAGTGGTAAAGAGAGCTACCTTTAAGAGATATAAATTGTCTTAGAGTTCAAATTGAAACCTTTAAAAAGAAATTCATCCTGTTCCAAATGATTGAAATTTATCATTACTTCAGAATTTTCCATCCTTGGAAAATTCTGACTTGGCTTCTTTTTTCATGTATCTGTTATAACTCAATAGAAGGAAAGAGATGCTTTATTTTATCCAAATAACTCTCTTTTTTTTCCTCTTTGTTTGTATTCTAACCCTAAGGAAGAAATCATTTTTCTTCATTATTCTGTATCATAGTAGGTGTCTTAGTTACTTTTCGCTCCTTGCTGAGACAAAATACCTGACACCCAAAGTTAGGGAAGGAAAGGTTTATTCTTACAGTTTCTCGGGAGTTTCAGTCTATAAGTTGGCTCTAAGGCAGCATGGGGTGACAGGGCTACAGGTTCATGGCAGCTGCAAACTGCAAGCTGCAAGCCGCACTGGCGAGAGAGAGAGAGAGAGAGAGAGAGAGAGAGAGAGAGAGAGAGGGGGGAAGAGGAAGTCCCGCCTTCCCTCACACTGTATGTCAACTCCACCCCTGGGCGGGTACAGCAAACCGAACACAAGCAAGTGCCAGACTTAGCCCCATCAAAAGTATGTGAGGACTTGGGGGTACATAACATATCACCTGATACAGTAGGGTAACTATTGTTAGCAATAATTAATTATTCCAAAATAATAGAGAAAATTTTGAAGGTTTCCAACGCAAAGAAATGGTGTTTGAGGTAATAGATAAACCACTATTCTAATTGATCATAATGCATTGTAGACATTTGTTAAAATATCATAGTGTACAGTATAAATATTTACAATTATGTGACAATTAAAAATATTTCTAAAAAATCATTTGCTGTTTTCTTTGTTTTTGTTTTTGTTTTTGTTTTTGTTTTTGTTTTTGTTTTTGTGGCACTGGGGATTGAACTCACAACTTCATGCCTGCCAGGCAGGTGCTTAAGCCACTGAGCCAATCTCCTAGTCCTTTTTTTTTTTTTTTTTTTTTGAGACAGGGTCGTACTACGTAGTTCAGGCCAGCCTTGTGCTCATGTTGTAGCCCAAGACGACCTTGAACTCACAATCCTCTGCCTACCTCAGCCTCCCAAGTGCTGGGATAAATCATTTACTATTAAAAAAAAATACTTCATCACTCTCTCTTAGTTACTTTATGATTGCTGGGACAATGTACCTGATAGTCATAAGTAAAAGGGTAAAAGATTTATTTTAGCTTACAGTTTATAGAGGTTTCAGTCCATTGTCTGCTGGCTCCAAAGTAGGAAAGGGTGGCAAATGTGCATGCCAAAAGAGAAAGAGCTTGTGACAAGGAAGGTGGGAAGCATTGATCCTTCCTTCTTCTTTCTCTTTTCATTCCATTCAGGCTACAAGTCTACTGGTTGGTGCCACCCACACCCAGATTGGGTCTTCCCTCTTCAGTAAATTCATCATCCACACTGAGAACTATGCTAAACAAATCAGTGGACTAATCCAGTATCACACACCTGTGATCTAGCAACCTCCCACGAGCCTCACCTATGAGTGCATGAGGCTTTGGGAAGGATAACTAGATGCAAGCCATAGCAAATCCCTAACCCCCATTAAGATTAGCAGATGTAACTTCTTATTTAATTTGTTAGTTTTTGAAGAATTCATTTGGGTTTTGTTTTATTTTTAATTACTATCCTTTAATGGAAATTTTACTACTGCAAGCCACCTCAACATGTGGGAAGCAGGAGAGGGTTACCCATTATGAGTAAGTCATTTGTGCACACCGACATGTTGAAAAACTAGTGACCTCTTACCCCACAATCTGCCAGGGAATTTCCCAAAGGAGTTCATCACTCTGCAGGAGTGTGTAGGAGACAGCCTGAGTGGAGCAGGTGAATGCCTCAAGACTTACTGCTTCTCAGTTCTGGCCATACTAGTGAAGCTGCAGACCTCACTTGATTAAAAACCAAACTCCCTGCAAACGTTCAAGGAGATTTCAACAGGCTAAAACCCATTACTTGAAGGAAGGTGAGAGAGAATGAGGGCGGGGCTGAGAGAAGGCTTGTCTTTGAGAACTTGGTTTGACAGATGGCAGGGATCTCCGTGCTGTAGAGGGTCACAGTCTCCAAGTCCTGCTTCACATTAAGAAGTCATGGCCAAGGTTTGTCAAGACAAAGCCACACACAAGCAACACTCTAGTGCGAAATGGGCAGAAGCTCTGGCCTTCTCCTGATGAAACCACCAGGAATTCCTTTGGAATAAGAGTTAGAACCCTTGAGCTCTTGGTTAGTTCAAAACCTTCAACATGTTTTTCAAAGTTTTCCCTGGTTTTACTCTATGTACTTTCGCAATCTCAAATCACAATATTTCAAAAAGCCTAGTGGGTGTGGCCTTTCCTCATACAGACATCAGAATGTACTTTGTGAATCCATCTACTTTCTCTATGTAAATTGAAAACCTAGTTTTCCTTGATGTCCAGCTCAATGCCAGGCTTTCTGTCTTACAAAATCTTTTCCTCTCTCTGTTTAAGGGCATCTCACTCTGAAACATTTCTAATATCCTCCTTCTCAGGGACAATTCAAAGTTAAGATATTTATGTCAAATACCCCTGTGTTCTCCTCCCAGCTCTATAGTTATTGAGGAGGATGTTCAAAACACTAAACTTCCCTAAGCCTCCCGTTTCTCCTTTGATAAATGGAAACTATTCTAACACAGAAAATTGATATTTTTAAATATCAGGAGAAAAGCACTTAGAATCCTACCTGTTGCCGTGAATAGGCTTGCTGTTGCATTTTTTTTTTCCTCAGTATGCTATGATCTTATTTGACAGCCTATGATTTCCACTTGGTGGTGCTAAATAACTTTCTGTTGAATTAAGATATGTGGTGAGTAAATTCACAGCAAGAAGCCAGAAAAATCACACTAAAACATACAAATGAGTTAGGTATCTGTGCTAACCCCCACCCTCAATTTGGCTTGGTTTTAGCCCATTTTTGTAGGCCTCCAGGCAGAATTTCTGGGAGAATCAAATCCTGCAGAAGCAGATGCCTGGTTGGTCCTAGAATGGATGACTCCTTTCCTGGGAAAATTAAACAGAAATACAGCATTGACAAATCCTAAATAGCCTCTTGTTCTGTTCAGTTTTTGTTTCATTTTGTTTTGGCTTGTTTTTGCCTTTACTGAATAAAAAAAAAATTAGAATTATGACCTGGAGTAGTGAGCATCACACTTTTATTTTCAGGATCCCTTTACAGTCCTAAAAATAAATGAGGAACCTCTAAGAGCTAGTTCCTGTGGGTTATATCGAGCTACATTTGTTTGTGTCCAAAATTGTAACCAAAAGTTTTATAATATTTATTTTAAAAATAGTAGTAGCCAGGCATGATTCCACATGCCTGTAATACTAGGACTCAGAAGGTTGAGAAAGATTTCTGCAGGTTAGAGGCTAGCCTGTACTACAAAGCAAGACCCTATCTCCAAAAATAAACGAACTACAAGTAAAAATAGCAGGATATGAAATATAAAATATATATAAAATAATATAGAATATAATATTAAATAATATATTAATATTAAATAATATATTGTGAAAAATAACTATTTTACAAATCAAACTAAAAATTTAGTGAAAAGAGTTGCTTTTGTTTGCTTTGCAAATCTGTTAATTAAAGTTTCTGATTTTATAGAAGACAAGTGTATTTTCATACCTGGCTTTGTATTTAATTGTTTGTAATGGGTTATTTTGATTAAAATATATGACCAAAGTTGCCTTCCACAGTTAATTGGAAAACAAAAGACTTCCATTGCAATACATAATAATGAAAGATATACAATCAAGTGTTGAGATTTAATAAATACCAGTTGAAAGCTGGGTGTGGTAATTGATTATTATTAAATCAGCACTCTTAGAGGCTTAGGCGACAGGATTGTAATTTAGAGTCCAGCCTGGGTAATATAGTAATTCAGTGAGGTCCTGTTTCAAAATTATATACATGTGTACATATAGACCAGGGATGTAGTTCAGAGTAAAGGCCTCAGGTTCATTCAATTCCCAGTACCAAAAAAGTAAAAATTACTTACAAAGTAGAATCTGAAATATAACAAATGAAACTTTCTGCTCTTACTTTAAAATCCACTGGTGGGTCTTACTATCCATATAAATATTTTACCAACATGATTTAAAAAGTAATCCATTGATCATTTGTGAAATATTGGTTCACTTGAATTTTGCAGACCTTCAAAGTAGTAATACATTTAATTTACAATGTGTAAAGATCCCATTTGTTAATGTTACCAATAACATCATGTGAAAAATCTAACTATTGAGAAGCTGCATAGCTAGTGGTGAAAGATACGAATTTCCAGTTTTTGCTTGAAAGTTCAAAATTTTGTCATGGGCCATGCGCCCTAACAATTATTTTCCTGACATGACAGGCTTCCTTATTTTCATTTGAGAAAATACCCAAGTCTGTTAGTTATTTTTCCAAGAAAAAATGATGTATCATGAAAAAAGAGACCAGTTCAGCTCACTCTGAAATAATCAATCATACGAGTGCTTTATCTTGGAGCAACTATTATACTGCAATCTGTCACAGAATTGTATTATGTGTACTTCCATTGCAATGCATAATAATAAAAGATATACAATCAAGTGTTGAGATTAATAAAATATTTCTGTCTGCTTCATAAGATCACTCTTAAACCTAATGCGCATTCTGCTTTAATTGTGAGTTCATAGCAAAGAAGAACATAATGACTAGTATATTGTTGAAGGTGTTCAGTTGATGTGAGGCCAGAAGCTAAGAAAGGCAGTCTATTGAAAAGTTACACTAAAGATACATAGACACGAGAGTTTTTTCCTACCAGAATGGATCCAGAGCAAGTCTTTTCCCCTCTTGCTTTAATTGCATGAATTTCTTCTTAAGAATATAACGAATCTCTCTTTAAGGCAAGCTTATTTTTAATGCTGTATACAAAGCACTATTATAGATCCTGTGCCTTCTGATACTTCCCTTTATTTTTATTTTTTATTTATTTTTATTTTTTAAAAAGCAAACAAAAATGGTAGAAGTAATACAAAATTTCAAAAAAATGTAAGAAATCAGTACTGGTTAATATATTACATATTGTTATTTTAGAACTAGTTGTTCAAGTTAAGAAATCTAGACATAAAAAATTAGACAATCAAACAATAACAACACAAACTATTCTTTCTAATGAACTAACAGAGAATTCATAGTATAGTTATCTACCTTGCATACTTGTACATACACACAGTTATATGTATTTTGAGCACTTTCATTCCCTTTCCTTATTACAATATCTATTGTACATTTTGGATCTTATTACTCTTTCAGTTTTTTTATAAATTATTATTTATTTTTTAAACTAGGGAGTCAATATGATATTTATACAAGTGAGTCTGATTTATTTTCACTTATGAGTATAGTCTCGAGTTGCCTCCATTTACCTACAAAGCCTCAAGATCATCTTTTTTCATAGCTGATTAATATTCTATTGTATAAAAATACCACACCTTTTTAATCCATCCTGTGGTTGATGGGCATTTTGGTTGTTTCCAAGATTTAGCTATTACAAATTGTGCTGCTATAAACATGGGTGCACATGTATCGCTGTGACCTGATACTTTCAATTTTTCTGGGTAAATACCCAGAAGGGGAATAGCTGGATTGAAGGGGATTTCCAATCCTAGTTTCTTGAGGAATCTCCATATTGATTTCCAAGGTGGTCATACCAGTCTACACTCCACCAACAGTGGAGAAGGGTTCATTTTCCCCCACAGCCCCACCAACATTAGTGATCAGTTGATTTCTTGATGGCAGCCACTCTTTCTGGAGTGAGATGAAATGTCAATGTTGTTTTAATTTGCCTTTTTCGAACAACTGGTAATGTTGAGCACTTCTTCATGTATTTATTTTCCATTTGTATTTCTTCATCTGAGAAGTGTGTGTTCATTTCAGATGCCCATTTTTGGATTGGGTCTTTGAATTTGGGGGGGCCTGATGTTTTTCAGTTCTTTGTATGTTCTGGATATAAGTCCTTTGTCTGAAGGACAGTTGGCTAGAATTCTTTCCCATTCTGTGGGCTTTCTGTTCACTTTATTGATGATTTCTTTTGAAGTGCAAAACCTTTTTAATAAAATGAGATCCCAGTTGTTGATTCTTTGAAGTACTTCCCAAGCAATTTGCGTTTTGTTCATTTAATCTTTGCCTATGTCTTTAAGATTTTTGCCTACCTTGTCTTTCAGTAAATTTAGTGTTTCTCTTCTAATATTTAGATTTTGACCAATTCTGACTTTAGTTGAGTGCGTGATGATAGACATGGGTCTAGTTTCATTCTTTGGCATGTGGAAAGCCAATTTTTCCAGTGCCATTTATTAAAGAGGTTATCTTTCTTCCACTGAACATGTTTAGCCCCTTTGTCAAATATAAAGTGGCTCAATACCTTTGTAGTTGCATTTGCATCTTCTAATCTGTTCCACTGATCTTCAGGTATATTTTTTTGTCAGTACCATGCTGATTTTATCACTGTAGCTTTGTAGTATAATTTCAAGTCAGGGATTGAGATGCCTCATGCCTTGCGTTTGTTGCCTACAATTGCCTTTGCTATTCTAGGTCTCTTTTGGTTCCAGATGAATTTTAGCAGGGTTTTCTCTAGATCTGTGAGGTATGCTAATGGTATTTTGATTGGGATTGCATTAAATCTGTGTAACAGTTTTGGGAATATGGCCATTTTCACAATGTTGGTTCTCCCTAACCAAGAGCAAGGGATATCTTTCCATTTTCTAACATTCTCTTCAATCTCCTTTTTAAGAAAACTACAGTTTTCAGCATATAGGTCTTTTATGCTCTTTGTTAGGTTGATTTCTAAGAATTTTTTTTTTTGGATGCTGTTGTGAAAGGTGTTGTTTTCATAATTTCTCAGTGAGTTTGTTGTTTGTGTACAGGAATGTTATTGATTTTTGAGTGTTGACTTTGTATTCAGCTACACTGCTGAATTTGTTTACTAACTCTAGTAGCCTTTTGATGAAGTTTTTAGGGTCGTCTTTGTAGAGTATCATGTCATTTGCAAATAGTGATAACTTAAATTCTTCCTTTCCTATCCTTATTCCTCTTATTTCTCTCTCTTGTCTGATTGCTCTGGATAACGTTTCTAGAACTATATTGAATAGGAGTGGTGATAGTGGATGTCCTTGTCTTGTTCCTGATTTTAGAGTGAAAGCTTTCAGTTTTTGTGCATTTAGTATAATGTTAGCTGTTGGTTTCTCATAGATAGTTTTTATCAGATTGAGGTAGATACCATCTATTCCAATTTTCTGTAAGGTTTTTATCATGAAAAAATGTTGGACTTTATCAAAAGATTTTTTGGAATCTATTGAAATGATCTTGTGATTTTTGTCTTTGGCACTATTGATTTGGTGTATTACATTTATTGATGTGCATATGTTAAACCCTCCCTGCATTCCTGGAATAAATCCCACTTGGTCATGATGTATAATCTTAATGATTTGTTGTATTCTATTTGCCAGTATTTTATTGAGAATCTTTGCATCAACGTTCATTAAGGAAATTAGCCTATAGTTCTCCTTTGTGGTTTTGTCTTTCTCCAGTTTTGGTATCAGAGTAATACTTGCCTCCAGGAATGCATTAGGGAGGAATGCTTCCCTTTCAATTTCATTGAAGAGTTTGAGTAGCATTGGCATTAAATCTTATCTAAATTTCTTGTAGAATTCAGCTGTGAATCTATCAGGACCTGGACTTTTCTTTGTTGATAAGTTTTTAATCATGTTTTCAATTTCAGTAGCTGATATTGGATTATTCAAAATTTTTATATCTTCTTGACTCAGCTTTGGTAGTTCATACATTTCTAGGAATTTGTCCATTTCCTCTGTGTTTTCCACCCTATGGGAGTAAAGATTTTCAAATTAGATATTCATGAT
>RJWM01029123.1:0-24552 GCA_004363535.1 Dasyprocta punctata | reverse complement strand
ATGTGGTTGTGGGGAAGTGAAGGTGCACAACTACTTTGTAAAACTGCTGAATACTTTCTCAGAAAAGCAAATATACTAGCATCACATTTAACACAATTATTTTACTCTTAGGTATTTACGAAAGAGAAATGAAAACCTTATGTCACATAATGTTTTCTATAAAAATCTCTGTGGTTGTTTTATTTATAAAAGTCCCCAATGAAAGAGACTCAAATCTTGATCAAGAAGGAAGGAAATTAACAAGGATTATGAAACACGAGTGCAGTGAAATTCTACTTAGTTTGAAAAAAGAACTAAAGAAGAGTATATATTTCATGATTCTATATCTATGAAATTCTAAACATTTTGAACTAACCTATAGGGATACTGCTAAGAGGTAATACTGAAAGTGCTCTCCAAAGTGAATGGGAAGAAAATTTTACTATATATATATATATATATATATATATATATATCCATCAGAGTTCATTAAATTCTATCATGCAGATGGATATTATTCAAATATTGGCCAAAATCCCCTAACAGTAAACACTAATAGTAAATACTATCTATTTCACATATGAATTATTATTTGGTAATAGTAATAAATTCATATGTCTTGGATAATTATCATTGCGTTATAAATACAAATATTTTTTAAAACTTGTATGAAATTTTATTACTTGAGTGTGTACCAAGTACTTTGACAAGTATTTATTCAATTTTATGGTAAACCTCATAATAGCACTGAAGTATAATTAAGTAAATGTTTTTATTCTTACTTTAACAGTAAAGAATCAAGTAAAAAGGATCAAAATTTGATATGTGTATATACAAATTCTCCACAACCTATTTTTTACTGTGTATCACAAACATACACAAATGCTAAATAAATACAAATTCAAAAAGAATTAAAGAATCTAAAATGCAATGAGATTTTGTAATTTGTAATTTGTGTCATGGCAACCAGTTACTAAGTAATAGGTTTGGAAATCTCATCTGCCATTTTTGGACTGTATAAATTTCAAATCTGGAAAGTAATGTTGTTTTCTTTGTTCCGGTTCTTTTGGGAAAAGGGGGCTTAGGTAGTTGAGTCATCACTACTCCACTTCATTTGCATTTACTGCAGCTCCTGTAAACAAGGAGTCCCATCTACACCCCACACGTGGAGAGAACACGGTCTCCTTCAGACTGTGTCTATCTTGGGTGGTTAATGATCCTGCATCCCACTTCTACCATGATTATAGCTTGGGGAACTCTTCCAAAGCACCTGTTTGAGAAGGATTCCTTCTGCCTCTGAAGAGCCAGTTCCATGTGAACTCCTGCCTTCGGACTGGGCTGCCAGGTCCAGCGCATCGCACAGTGCCCTGAAGGGAAGAGAGAAGCAAGTCAACCCATCAAATCTCAGTATAAATTCAGTTTAAGTCAGCAGAGTATTTCTCCTGGGAAAGATGTTTCACACCCCTCAAGCAATCCCCATACATTTTAAATATTTTTGTCCTCGTGTGAGCACTTTATGCAGAAGTCCAAGTAAAAATATACTTTCTGAAGTGGATAGATTCTTTCTGACAGTGGGTTTGCCATAATGCATAAAGGATACTTGGTTTTCTGTGTGCATGTGTGTGCACGCATGTTTATGGAGGAGAGAAGGTGTGGGAGGGAGAGAAAACCAAGAGGGAGAGAGGAAATGGGACAGGGAGGGGACGAGAAAGAGGAGCACTCTCAAACCATCTCTATTACCTAGATATGCTGTGAATTGAGAGTGCTTTCAAAATGTTCCTTCCCTCTGAGACATTTTTGGGGAATCGAAAAAGGAATTTATTTTAGAAAGGAACACTTTTCTTCACTAATAAATATGCAAGTTTATGGAAATCTACACTCTCAATATAAATAATTTTCACATAGTATAATAAAATGAAGATGTCTCCCTTCCCAAGATGTGCATGTCCAAATTTCCAGAGTCTAAAAATGAGTTTCCTCACCTGCAAAACAAACAACTCCGCATGTGTGGTTACTTTAAGCATTTTTAAAAGGGGAAATTATCAAGGATTATCCAAGGGAGTCCATTGTATTTACAAGGGTCCTTACAAGGGAAAGAAGGAAAGAATCATAATCAGACAGAGAGGAAGACGTGGCCTGTGAGATTTGAGGTGCAGAAGACTCCCTGAGCTGGGAATACACAACCTAGAAAGCCTGGGAAAGTCAAAATAACAAATTCTTATGTATCCTCCAGAAGAAATGCAATTCTGCCAGGACCTTGATTCTAGTCCCATGAAGATTTCGTACTCCAGAATTGTAAGGTAATAAATGTATGCAGTTCTTTGGGTTTTTTGCAGCACCAGGATTGAACTCACAACCACGCGCCTGCCACGCTTAAGCCACTGAGCCAAACTCTCAGCCCTGGATTTTTTTGAGGCAGGGTCACACTGTGTAGCACAGGTGGGCCTTGTGCTCGCGTTGTAGCCCAAGCCAGTCTCGAACTCACAATGCTCCACCTATCTCAGCGTGTTGTTTTAAACTAGCAAATTTGCAATACATTTGTCATGGCAACATTAAGAAATTAACACACAGGGACTGGACATAGGAAACACTTGGACATTTTCACTTTGCATTCCTTTCATAGGTGCGTCTGATTGGCTAGTTGATGACAAGATGGGATTAGAGGCACCCAGCATTAAAATGACACTAAATTGTTCCCAGGTTGCCACACCCTTGCTTTCTCACTGTCAAAGAGGCATTGTCATCCTTCTGGAAATTTCTGTAACTTGAAAGTGTTTTCTGGGTGTGCCCTTTTAGAACATAGGCGATCTCGGGGCCAAGTTAGGTTGTCAGCATAGAACAGACGCTTAGTAAATACTGAGAACCAGAGCAAACGACTGGCTGCGGAGAGTTTGCAGCAAAAAGACTGGAGAGGGGGTGAGAACATACCCTGCTCGAGCTGGCCTGTGTCTCAGCAGCACCTTCGGTTCCTGTGGTTTAAAACACAGCACACTTTCGAAGGAATGGATCTGAAATAAAGAATGATTCACGTACTAAGCCCACATGTTCTGGAGGCAAATAGCATAAGGATGAAAGGACATCAGAAAGTCACAGCACGCTGTGATCAACACTCTGACATCAAACTGAATTAATTATAATGCTGGATCTTCTATTTCTAAGCTGTGAGGCTTCAAGGAAGTTCCTTACCATTTATATCTCACTTTTATCTTACATTAAATGAAGAAATAAGTGCACTTACCACAGAAACTTATCATAAGAATAGAAAGAAAGCAAACATGTACTGAACGTAAAAGGAGGCGCTGCATACTTCTGGGAGAATCACTCTCCCCGAGGGGAACCCTAGTTTCTCAGGCAGCTGTGAAAGTGTGTTTATTTTTGTATAAAAACAGACATGCCCATGGGATGCTGAAGATAAACTTCTTCATTAAAACTTTTGCAGAGAGCTAGTTGTGGGTATGAAAACAACCTAACAGTAGTACTTTGATGGTCTAGGTGTTTTTTTTTTTTCCCTTAACATTTTCCCATACAGCAGTTGACTTTTGAAGAACTGTCCCTTTTTTGAAGTCCTAGGCTGGCATTCCAGGTCTCCTCAGCAACGGGAAAGGAACACAGCATACCCTGTCAACATTAGATCCTCTGCCATTCTCCAAAAATCAATAATTACAATCATAGATGCAAAGGGTTTAAAACAAAAGCAGCATCAAAAATATTGGATGTTGGTGGAGTTGCTTGGCAACATCCAGGGGTCAGCGTCAGCTGGGGTTGGCTCTGTGAGGCAGAAGACAGCTGACTCTGGGGTTTGAAACATCTTAAAGATGGGTTGTTTGGCCAACAGCAGCAGAGGGAGCAGAGATGGGCTCAGGGGGAAAACTGGGAAGCTTCTAAGGGAGGAGGCTGTCAGATGAAAGTTAAGAATTCAGCCAAGTGGTCACCATGCCTTGCTTGCCTCGCACTGACCCATGCGCACAGCAGGACGCTGCGACTCTGCTGTCCCCAGATGAATCTGGGGGTTTGAGTTGGTGCAGTCCCCTGACGCTCTGCAAAGACGTCCTCTGTCTCGTGCATTTCGCATTCCTCTTACCCAGCAGCTGTCGTTGAGAGGTGACTGCCTATGGCATTGAGTTGTGGTCACACTGAGCTCAGAACTTTGGGCTGCTGGGCTCAGCCAGGGTCTCCCAGCCATGCCACGGACCTGAGGATAGCACCTGGGACATTATCTATGAAATGTCTGCCAACTGTAGACTTGCCATGGACACGAAGCCATTGTAGTTTCTAATGTCCTCCTAACTCTTTAAAAAACTAATCACAGTCAAGGTATAAACAATCAAATTGGCAGATTTTAAGTGTTCATTTGGGGAGATTTTGACAACTGCTTGCATCATGCGTCTACCATCAGAAACAAGATGTAGGACGTCTGTGTCACCCTGGACGGTCCCTTCCTGCCTGGCAGCGGCCAACAGAAACCATTCCTGAGTTAAGGACTTTCTGTTTCCGTGACCTGAACTTCATTCCCTTTGTTCTTGGTCTTCTTATAAACGGGATCATATAACTATATATTTTGTGTCTGGCATCTGCTGTATGAATCAGCATTGGGCACTCCACTTGTTGTGTTAGTGGCTCTTTCTCTTTTATCAGTGAGTACTGTTTTGTTGTATAACGGTAACACAATTTGATTATCCATTTCTTCTCCGTAGTAATTTGTTCCCAAAGTTGCTATAAAAATTCTAGTGAGGCCAGGAATGTAGCTCAGCTGCAAAGTGCCTGCCTGGCAAGCACGAGGTCATGAGTTCCACCCCTGGTACACACACACACACACACCAAAAAAAAAAAAAAAAAAAACTCTTGCAAAACTGTCTATGCTGATTCACATTTTCATTTCTCTTCAGCAAATACTAAAACTAAGCTGCTTTAAATGGTGGAGAACATCTTCAAGATATGAAGGGAGGCAAAGGTTTCTTACACATACACACACAAAACCAAAAAACCCAGAAAAGAAAAGAAAAAAAATCAGAAAAGAAGAAAATTGATAAATTAACATAGTCAAAGAAAATGTTCTCAGAACTGAGTCAGAGTAATTGTCTGTACCTTAAGGCACCCCAGGCTAGTTCAAGGGCCCCTCCCTGGCACGTTCCTATATTATAATAATTCCCTTAACTGTGCTCACTGTGTGAAGGCCCCTCCCCTTGTTCCCAGAGTGTTTCTATATCATGATAAACAATTCCTCTGTTTCAACAAATCTGTTCAAGACTAGCCTGCCTGTCGATGTATGACTCAATGTATGTAATCAATTATGTAACGTTTTGTCACTTCTAAATTCTCTATAGATTAAACTCTTCCTAAATTCAGTGATGTCACCTTTGAGGAATTATCCTGCAACAGTCCACTGGCATGAAGATCCAACAGTCTGCTGGTATAAAGATGAAATGCTGCCTTCTTAAAAAAGAAAAAAGAAAAGGAAAGAAAATGTGCTCAGAAAAAGAAAGAAAATATTCCCCTTGCCTGAACATGTCATTACTACACATCAACAATGAGAAGAGAAAGGTGCAGTGAGAAAAGTGGAGGCCACACACTCGAAAAGACGCTGGTATAAAATCAGTTTCGTTAGAGGCTTTGCACCTCCGGCACTGACACGGCTCCATTCGTGCGTTTTTCTCCCCAGGTGCAGTGACTTGGGTTGGTTTCTCCCAGACTAGGCCTTTACACTGGGAGACACAGAATCAACCATAATCAGCTGCGGATGGAGGACAGAATGTTTTCTCACCAAAATGACTCATAACATCGCATACTCAGCTGCTAACTTACTTCATCCCCCTTGGCAATCGGACACATATTTGTTAATAAAAATGGATTTGGGTTAAGTAGCTAAGACATAGGGAAACAAGAAATGTGAGAATGAATAATGACATAAGCAGGAAAAAAAAGCAAGAACTGGGTCCTGGCCACAACTTATGTCACACCACACGGGTGACAGACTGCTGTGTGTGAGAAGCCCGCTTCTAAACAAGGCAAGCCCTGGAGCTCTCATTGGAAATAACGGGACACTGAGATGCACTACATTAGCTCAATTCCTTTATCACCAGTGTTTATAATGTTAGAATTATTTAAATAACCTCAGTTTCTGGCCTTCTCAGTAATGTGGTGTGGTCAGCTAGGAATGTTATTTTAATTAAATGATCTGCATTGATTTATCAAAACTGGGAGTAAGCTACAGTGCTCAGTAATACCTGGGAAATGTGATCATCTGACCATAGCTTTATAAAATTATATAACTAAACAATTATATAACCAAGGATTATTTTGCAGAAGTATTATAAATCTTGACTTTGTGAATTATTTTCAGTTCCATAGACGATTTCTAATACTATAAATCAAAGGGGGAAAACATCAATGGCAGAAAAAGCATATATTCAAATGATTTTACTTGTAAAAGTGAAGGGAAGACGTTTAAGCGGAAGGTTTTCATGCATTTCGGAAAACCATAATTTTCAAAGAAGTCTATTTTTATATTTTAAAGTTTATTGCAATCATTTGTAAGCCTGTAATAAATATATCAAAAAATTGCACAAAGGACAAAAGAAAAAGAGAGAAGGAAGGGAGGAGAGAGAAAGGAAGAAGGAAGAAGGAAGAGAGGAAGAAGGAAGAAAGGAAGGAAGGAAAGAAGGTCCCCAACCTGGTGGATTTTTAGAGAAAACAATTCTATCCAGCAAGCTAGAACATTAAAAAGCACATGTACTTAGCAGCACATGTACTTCTTTTTAAATACTACATTTTAAAAATCAGCCCAGAGAAGTAAACACAATGACAGAGACAAAGCAAACATCAGAAATGACACTGTTACAGAGATGTTGATTCTCCAGCAGGAATCAGGTTAAACCACAGGTCTACTCTGAAACTGTGATGGGGCAGGGGAAGGGGAAGGAATCTCACCCCACTCCAAAATGGACCAAAACATTGAGGTACCCTCCTTACCTAGGCATAACATTATGTAGACAGGGAGAAAAATATGTGGTTATCATTTTCAAGCAACATGTTCACTTTTTACTATAGGTATGATTGTGGATCAGGTTACTTTTTATCTTCATGTATTTACTTATTTACTATAGATAATGATTTTAAATCAAGCTGAAGAATATTGAAAGTCACACTCAACACCGAAATTTGAGCCCAAGGTTTAATTAACTCAAAACCCCACATTGCTTCCACTACCAGTTCCCACTACTGCCGAGGGGTTAGGAATAGTTCCTGTGACAGATGGCAGGTGAGATTCCTGGCTTTGCCTTCCATGCACGACTTAAATTGGAACAAGTCATTTGCTCCTCCTAAAAATTATTTTTCAAAATAATTAATATGAAAGTTTTTTTTAAAAAACCTATCCCGAGGGAGACAGATCTTTTGTAAATAGATGGCTACCAAAGAGACAGGGGGAGAGAAAAGCAATTATGACCCGTCAGGTACAGGCACCAACTCTCCACAAATAATCTAATCATTAAGTACCACAAACATATACTAATATTAAATAAAAACTGAAAATAAGTATCCGGTAAGGTAGGCAGTGGTGAGGGTTGGAAGCAGCAGTCTACGTAAAGCCCAGATAAGAATTCGTGAACAGGATGCAGGCTCAGTCTCTGCCACAGCCTCTGTCCTGGACCAATGCAAACGCTTCTCCATCTGCACTCACGTGTGCAGTTTTTACCTGGCGTGTTGTTGCGATTTCTGAGTATCTTTTAAGGGAATTCAACGGTAATGTGTACTTGCTCTGGAAAGAGGAACCTTGTTTACTTATTTATATTACACACTAACATTCTTTGCATGAGAAGAGAAATTTTCTCCTGAGATGGTGAAAAGCGTGAGTGCGATCCTGTTCCGACTGGATAGAAATAGACTGAATCATGCCCAGTTCGCAGATTAGCCACTCTTGTCTCAAAGATAGCTGCTGTCTTGGCATAGTTGTTAATTTTTTTTGGTAGGAACATATGGTGAAACTAGACAGCACAGTCTGACAATTAAAATCTGAATGATCATTGTGCTCTAAGATGTCTCTTCACTAATTAAAAAGTGATTGAAGAGGCACAATGTGTAAGTTTGTCAGTATTGTGCATTTGTCGCTATGGTGCTTTTTTGATTTCAAAGCTTACGGAGACATTTTCTCTTAACTATTAGTGTTTCATCGTCTGTTACACAGGAATAAATGAGAAAAACACTGATATTAAGCAATTAGTTTTCATCTCAGTGTTGTTTTCATTTGCATTTCTCAAATGATCAGTGATGTTGAATATTTTTTCATGTATTTATTTGCCATTTATATTTCTTCATCTGAGAAATGTGTGCCCACCTCAAATGCCCATTTTTAGACTGGGTCTTTGAATTTGGGGGGTCTGATTTTTTTTTTCAATTCATTACATGTTCTAGGTAAAAATCTTCTGTCTGTGGGACAGTTGGCTAAAATTTTTTCCCAATCTGTAGGTTGTCTTTTCACACAGTTGGCAATTTCTTTGATGTGCAAAAGCTTTTTAGTACAATGGGAACCCACTTGTTGATTCTTTGAAGTATTTCCCATGCAGTTTGGGCTTTGTTCATGAAGTCTCTGTCTACACTTATGTCTGCAAGATTTATTCTTACTTTCTCTTGCAGTAGATTTAGTGTCACTGTGTTATTTTAGATTCTTGATCCATTTTGACTTTAGCACATGGTCATAGATATAGGCCTAGTTTTAGTCTTCAGCATGTAGAGAGCCAGTATTTCCGGCAACAGGTATTAAAGAGGCTATTTTTCTTCCAGTGAACATGTTTGGGCCCTTTGTCCAAGATAAGCTGGCTGAGTATCTTTGTAGTTATTTCTGTATCTTCTAACATGTTTCACTGAATCTCACATCCATTTTTTTTGTCAGTACCATGATGATTTTATTCCAGTAGCTTTGTAGTATAATTTCAAGTGAGAGACTGTGATGCCTCCTGCCTTGCCTTCATTGCCCAGGATTGCCTTTGCTATTCTAGGTCTCTTCTGGTTCCAGATGAATTTTAGGAATATTTTCTCTAGGTCTGTGATGTATGCTAATGGTATTTTGGTTGGGATTGCATTAAATCTGTATAACAATTTTGGGAGTATGGCCATTTTCACTAGGTTGGTTCTTCCTATCCATGAGCAAAGGATGTCTTTCTATTTTCTCATATCCTTTTCAATTTCATTTTTCAGAGTACTATAATTTTCATTGCATATATCTTTTACTTCCTTTGTTAGATTGATTCCTAAGTATTTCATTTTTCTGGAAGCTACTGTGAAGGATATAGTTTCCCCAATTTCTCTCTGAGTGAGTTTGTTGTTTGTGTACAGGAATCGTATTGATTTTTGAGTGTTGATTTTGCATTCACCTACAATACTGAATTTGGTTATTAAATCTAGAAGCCTTTTGGTGATGTTTTTGGGGTCTTCTATGTGGGGTATCATGTCATCTCTGAGTAATGATAATTTAATTTCTTCCTTTCCTAGCCTTATTCCTTTTATTTCTCTCTCTTGTCTAATTTCTCTGGCTAATGTTTCCAGAACTATATTGAGTAGGAGTGGAGATAGTGGAATTCTTGTTTTGCTCCTGATGTTAGATTGAAAGCTTTCAGTTTTTTGTCCAGTTAGTATGATATTGGCTATTGGTTTGTTATAGATGGGTTGTATCATATTGAGTTAAAGACCATCCTATTCTGATTTTCTGTAGGGTTTTTATTATGAACGACTGTTGGATTTTGTCAAAAGATTTTTTCAGCATCTATGGAGGTGATCATGTGATTTTTGTCTTTGACTCTGTTGATATGGTAGGTTACATTTACTGATTAATGTGTGTTGAACCATCCTTGCATTCCTGGAATGAATTCCTCTTGGTCATGGTGTATAATCTTCTTCATGATTTGCTGCATTCTGCTTGCTACTGTCTTGTTGAGTATTTTTGCATCTATATTAATTAGGGAAAATGACCTGTAGCTCTCTTTATTGGTTGGGACTTCTTAAAATTTTTGGTATCAGAGTAATACTTGCCTCCAAGAATGAGTTAAAGAGCGTTGCTTTGTTTTCAATTTCATTACAGTGATTGAGGAGTATTGGTATTAAATCTTCTTTAAATTTCTTACAGAATTCAGCAGTGGATTCATCAAGACCTGAGATTTTCTTTGTTGCTGATAAGTTTTTAATTATATTTTAAATCTCATTAACTGACATTGGGTTATTCAGAATTTTTATGTCTTTTTATTCAGTTTGGTAATTTATACAAATCCAAGAATTTGTCCATTTTTTCTGTGTTTTCTATCCTATGAGAGTAAAATTTTTGAAGTAGGTATTCATGATGTTCTGAATGTCCACAGGATCTGTAAGGATGCAACCTTTTTCATTTCTTATTGCATAAATTTGAATCTTTTCTTTTTGTGATAAGCAAGTCTACTGGTCTATCAATTTTATTTATTTTTTCAAAGAACGAACTCTTCAAATAATTATTTGTATTGTTTTCTTAGTCTCCACTGCATTAATTTTTCTGATCTTTATAATTTCCACCTTTATATAGGCTTTGTGCTTATCTTGCTCTTCTTCTTTCTAGAAGCTTGAGGTGCAACATTGGCTTGTTTATTTGTGCTTTTTTGTTTACCTGATGTGAGAATTCACTGATATAAATTTCCCTCTTTGAACTATTTGCATTGCATCCCATAAGTTCTGGTATGTTGTATCTGCTTTCTTGTTTAGTTATAAATATTGTTTACTTTCTTCCTTAGTTTCACATTGGTTGTTTAGGAGGGTGTTCTTTAATTTCCATGGGTCTGTGGAGTTTTCTTGGTTTCTTTTGTCATTAATTTCCAGTCCATTGCTCGATGGTCAGATGATATGAAGCGGATAATTTGAATTCCTTTGCATTTACTTAAGCATGTTCTGTGGGCTAGTATATGGTCTACTTTAAAGAACATCCCATGCGCAGCTGAGAAGAATGTGTATTGTGATGATATTGGACTAAATACTCTGAAAGCATCTACTGAATCCATTTGCTCACATGTTTGATTCAGTTCTGACATTTCTTGGCTGATTTTTCTTATAGGTGATCTATCACTTTGTGACAATGGAGTATTGAGGTCTCCTGTTACAACCGTGCTGTTTCTTATTTGATTTTTCATGCTTATTAATAATTATCTCATATAGTTGGGTATACCCATATTTATTGCATAGATATTTATGATTGTTATTTCTTTCTGTTGAAGTTTTACCCTAAGAAATATGTGGTGACTTTCTTTATCTCTTTTGGTCATTCTTGGTTTGAAGTTCACATTGTCTGCAAATAGAATAGCTACCCCTGCTTTTTGCTTTTTTCTGAGTTCCTGTTACATTGAATATTGTTTCCATCCATTGACTTTCAGTCTATGAATTTATTTTTGAGTTAAATGTTTTATTTGTATACAGCATATTGTTGGATCTTCTTTCTTGATTCATTCTTCCTGGTTTTTTTAATTATTATTAGTGAGTTGATTTACCTTGATGGCTATAACTGACACGTGTTGATTTATCATTCTCATGATATTTTCTTCTGTTGGTTCCCTGCTTTTCCCTTTTGTTTAATTGCTTGCCCTGCCTGGTGGTTTCTTTCTGTTGTAGCTCTGGGAATTGTGGTCATTTTTATCTCTATATATATTTCAATATCCTTTGTAAAGTTGGTTTGGTGTTCATGAATTCTTCAGTTGTTCTTTTTAATGGAAATATCATATTTCTTCATTAATTTTGAAAGATAGTTTTGCAGAGTACATCAATCTTGGTGGGAAGTTGTTTTCTTTTAGAACTTGAAATACTTCACTCCAAGCTCTTCTTAACTTGAGGTTTTGTGTTGCAAAGTCTGACATGATTCTGATGGACTTTCCTTTATAGGTAAACTCTTTCTTTATAGGTGATCTCTTTCTTTTCTCCAACAGCTTTTAACATTCTGTTCTTTTTCTGAATTTCTGGAGTTCTACATGCTTCATTTATTTTCATGTCAAATTCTTTATTCGCACTTGGGAAGTTTTCTACCATTATTTCTGTGAAGAATTTTTAATGGCATTTGTACAGTCTCCAGCTTTCTCTTTGACCCAAATCAAGCTTATGATATTCTTTTTTACTTCATCTTGGGTCTGTTGGATTGATTTTTCATGGTCTCTTGCTATTTTTAAGATATCTTTCTTTTCATGACCAGTAGCTGCAATTCTGTCTTTAAGGTTCTGAATTCTACCCTCTCCTTCACTCAATCAGTTGCATATACTTGCAGTGGAAGTTTCAATCTCCTGGATCTCTATTTTGATCAGTTTCATGGATTTTATTTCTTTCCTATGTTGTGCATTTTTTGTTTCCATTATTTTTCTAAGCTCATCTACTCTTTTATCTGTGTCTTCCCTATAGCACTGATTTTAAGCATCATTTCTTTTTGTAGCTGACAGATTATTTTCTTTGCAGCCTTTTCCACTCGTTTTTTCACTTTTGTTGCTATCAATTCAGAAAGTTCTATATTTGGCTTCCAATTTGATCCATCTCATTGATTTCTGGGCTTGTTCAAGGTGAGCCTTGTGTCTGAGCTTCCATTTTGCTTTTGTGTCTTCTCATTCTGTTTTATTTTATTTTATTTTCTGTGTTGATGCTTTCCAGTTTCTTATGATAGATAACTTTATTAGCATTGAGGCTTCCCTAGGAGAAGTCTCTTCTTCAGGAACATCCTCTAGATGTAAGTGGTTCTTTATAACAATCCCAAGAACTGATTTTCCCAATTTGTAATGGATACAAAAGTCTGTTTGGTTCGGCACCCAATCCTTTGGTACTGGGCTGTGATGATGATTATGACCCCATACAATCACAGTGTTATCATACAGGGGAGAAAAACTAATTATAACGTGTATGATATCCTGGCTAAAGTAGTACAGTTA
Organism: Dasyprocta punctata; assembly: GCA_004363535.1. Classification (NCBI taxonomy): domain Eukaryota; kingdom Metazoa; phylum Chordata; class Mammalia; order Rodentia; family Dasyproctidae; genus Dasyprocta; species Dasyprocta punctata. The sequence goes on along the minus strand of RJWM01029123.1, from coordinate 11,665 downwards.
GTAATAAAAGCAGTTTTAAATAGCACTTAACTGCTGATAAACTATGGTAACCATTAACCTGCTACCTCTCACCACAGGAGCAAACTCTAAAGCTATGTAACAAAATTGAACATATAACATGCACTTGTATTCAGTGATTTCCCCCTTAGTGGAGTGATTTTACCCTTCTGTGTGGAACAGTGGGTTCAGATTGGTAGGGTACAGGATAAAGTGATCAATGAGGTCAAACATATTTGAGTCAGGGTTGGAGGTCAAAGGATAATCACCTGAGTGTTGGGAAACTGAAGGATACAGGAGGCAAAAAACGAAAAAAAAAAGTGAAGGAGTAATCAGAAAGGGAAGAGACAATGTTTACTCACTTGAAAGTTTAAAGTCAAGAAGTCATTGAGGAAAGAAAGAGAATCAATAGAAGAAAACAAAAAGAAAGGTAAGAAACATAAACTGTGAAATAAAAGAAGGAAGAAAGAGAAGGAGAAAGAAAAAAAGGAGAAGAAAAGAAGGAAGGAAAGAAAGAAAAAAGGAGACCAGAGAAAGAGCAGAAAGAGAGAGAGAAAAAAGTCCCCAAACAAAAATAATCACAAAGTATGAAACAAAACAAGACAGGAGAAGGATAGCCAGCTAAGCAAACAAGGGGGAGTGAAAGTGGTGGTGTGCACAATGCTGTGATAGTGTCCGCGTCAGACCCCAGGGATGCGCTGGGGATGGAGCTGATCTTGGCCTCTGGATGTGGGGGCTGGCACTGCGCCTCTGCCCATGGAGTTCTCCAGAGCTCAACCGCTGGCTCCTCGCCGCTGCCTCAGACTCTCCCAGCTGCGGGTCTGACTGATTACTCTGCCTTCCAAAGGCTTCTCTGTGCCCCATGCGCCTGGGGCCCCGCTCTTATCCCGGGTCTTGGGATTCCAGCGGGTCTGCCTGCTAAGGACATATCAAAAATGTCATTTATAAGCAAAAACCAGAAATGGAACCAAAATGACTGACATGTGATCAACAACTGCTAGAAAATCTATGTGTTCACAGTTCTTTGTTGCAAAACAGGGCCTAGGGAGATTGGAGGACTCTCCTTTTAGATACTAGGTTACTAGGAAATCTCTCGAATCTGGACAACCAGATCCAGGAGTGCAGTCCCAGGACTCATGTGCAAACCACGTGGGGTGTACGCCAGTGAGGTCCCCACTTTACTGCTGCTGAGCACGAACTCTGAAACTCACAACTTTCAGTTCAGATACTTAGGTCCCCAAACTGTGCCGCTACCCTACCAAAAGACAGATTCAGCGCTACACCCTTCTGCCACTTCTGCTTGCATTAATATATTACAGGTTTAATTTATCTTTATTAGTACACGTTTATGATACACGATGATTACATTCATCTTGGGACTTTGGTTCACGTACCCAACACATCTTCATTCTTTTATCCTCCCTTCCCCCACCCTCCATTTCTTGGTCTCCAGTCTCACACTATTACCTGACTGGCTGAGACAAAATCATGCAGCCAGCCAATACGAAGGCTGAGGGGGATGCACCAGGTTCAACAGACTACACTGCCCAGGTGATGCCCTAAGAGAAGGGTGTTCAAGAGGTCCCTGATCCTATGACAAATCCACTAGATCACGAAATTCCAAGGCCATAAAATGTTAACTTAAGGTGTTAAATAGTATGATTTTCATATTCTTCCCTTAATTCAGCATCATAGAAAGAATTTGAAAAAACAAAAGGTGTTCAACTACCACAGCATTACAGAAGTAGTAAGAAAAAGAGATTGCAGTATCACCAACGTGGCTTCAGGGATGGAGGGCCTCTGCAGGGCCATCTCTGCCCAGAGAAGCACGGTGGTTCACCACCAGTTCCAATCCAATTGGTAGGGTCAGATGGCACTGAGACCTGTGTCCCTGGGTAACTGGAACATGCGTCTGTGGGACTCCAAGGTGGAGATAACTGATCACAGGAAATAATCAAAGACTATCGAAAGCTTGGCAAAAACTGAGTGGTTCCCTAACATATTCAAATCTGAAATTTCTTTAGTTAGAAACAAGACATTGCTGACAAAGCCAAAGTCATTTTTCAAAATGGTCTTGAGTTGAAGATTTCCCCCAAGTCAGTACTGAGAATGGAAGCTAGAGTACTCTAAAGACCTACATCCCAAGCCCTTTTTACTTCTTAGGAGGCAGTTTCACCAAATTGCCCATGCTGGGCTTGAACTCTGGAATTCTCCTCCCGGTATCTCCCAAGAAGCTAGGTTAACAAGTTGAGGAACTATTCTTAGATGAAACTGGAGACATTTTAAAACTCATCAAACAAAAAATAAGGTTTTTCCACTTGACTTTATTTATTTTTATTTTATTTATTTATTTTGTACCAGCAATCAAACTTACAGCCTTGCACCTACCAGGCAGGCACTTAGGACACTGAGCTAAATTCCCAGCCTCCACATGAGTTTAAAATGCATTATATTTATAAATTAACTGAGCACAAATATTATATGACCAGATACATGCTTACCAAGTACTCATTAGGAGACTCTAGAGAAGTAAAAAGGTAAATCTTTTAGAACTTCATTGAATGCTTTAGTTTACAGAATAAAATATTTTTCCAAAATTCCATTTTTCGTATGACAGGGAACAGTTAAACTCTGCTCATCCCACCTAAACTGTACCTACCACAGTCCAAGCAGTTTGCTCTTGCAAAGCAATGAGAACAAAATCTGACTGTGTATCAGAATAACCTGGGGGCCTGCTAAAATAAAGACTCAGGCTCCCACTGCAAAGTACTAATTCATTATTCTATCTCCTGAGCATGAGGTTCCAGTACCTCTGATGCATTCATCAGTAATTGGATGTTATTGCAATCCATCCCCAGGTAGATCTCAGGGAAACTGCATGATTTCCATCTCATCAGAGAGTTAAAAAGGAAGTGTTATTACAGAAATAGGACCCAAATGTTCCAAAAAAAGTCATTTCAATGTGTTAGTAAACAAAGGACATGATGAAAATTGGTCTCCCTGGGAAAATCCAGAGAAAAGCCTTCCCTTTCCTGTGCTAAAGTCTACCTGTCTCCTATCATTGAAACATTTAGTAAAATGTTTCAAGCAATCTTTGAAAGGGCTAAGTAATAAGAACGACACAAGATATTGGTCTACATTTAGTAGGAATCCTCAAAGTAGCAATGAACTAAATTTCAATTTTTTCCTGAGGAAATATGAATCCAGCTTTTTTCCTAAGGATTCACATCTAATTATTTAAAGCACTAATTGTAGCAAGAAAATAGATTACATGGCCTGAGGTAAATAACGCCTAATCCTATACTTTGCTTTCATATGCCCTCCAAAAAGAAGAAGAAGAAAAAAAAACTGCCCACTGATAAAGTATGAGTCCAAACAGGAATGTGACCCAAAATTCTTCCCTCCTCTGTCTTAAGGTGTCACAAGCAACAGAAAATGAGATAATGAAATTTTTAAATTCTGCTCTAATAAAGGATTACAATAATTTAGCCTTGATTCTACTGATTTGAAGTGATGTTTTTATACCTTTGTTTTAAGCTATCTTAAAGATTAGTAAAAATTTTCATAGGTTTACTTTTGGTCTTAGCTACTTGCATGTTCCCAGTTGTTTTTCTATGCAACAGCCTTAAATGATGAATTAATCTACTGCAGAAGAGCCTGAACTCACCATTAAGACTACTCTGCAGCAGAGTGGCATGACAATGACCTGCTACTTATTTTGTGAATAATTAGAAGAGAGGAGCTCAAAGGCTTCAAGCATGAAGTCATGATCAGGAGATGGAAACATTAACCACCCTGGTTTGATCAATGCACATAACATACATGTGTTAAATTATAACATAGCAACGCATAAAAATGCACAATTAAAATCATAATGATTAATAAAATAAGGCACTCTTAAATTGATGGAAAATTAGCATTGCAAGCTGATATTTTATTTATGCAGATTAGAAATAAGTTTTAAAGACTAAAAGATAAAAGTTTATGAACTGATTAAGAAACTAGTGATGTGGAATTCAGTGATTATATAAGGAAGTAAAAGCTAAAGCCAACTTTCAAAAGTCAGAAAAGCCAACCAATTTCTGAAGCAGATAAAATATAAACAAAATAAAAAATGTGAAAAACTGCAATAAGAGAATAAAGAGAATAATGTTTATAACCATAGCTGTTAAGTGTAAAATTATGTTGTTCTTAAATAAAGCTGAAAAACCAAATATAATAACCAGGATACAAGAAATAAATTATCAATGACTTTACTCCATGAAAGAATTCTGGATTACATGGTTAGAGACATAAAATATTAAAATGTTCTATGTTACAGATTCCATTCTTGAGAACAATAATTAGCAATTATCTCTTTCATAAAAGTTATAGAAAATCTTGTTAAATAAATGCAAATTTGGAAACTCTAGAGAAAAACCAACTAAACCACTATTTTGACTACCTGGAGTTTATCCCAGGAATAGAGGGCAAGTTCAACATTAAGATATCTGTTTATGCAGTGCACGTCAATAGATAGAAGAAAGAAGAGAGAAAAACATGCATGTATCAGATTTTGGAAACTATTAATGAAAATTCATACTGAATATTAACTGCATACTTTCTGAGCAAATAACCAGTGGAAAATGATCATCTGGGGTTTGGGTAATGCTGCATAAAGAGAATTGCTCTGCAGGTCCAGCACTCAGACTTAACTACTCTACATCTGCATTTGAGTGACTTAACATTCAACATCTCCCTCTCTTTCTCTTTGTTTTCCATATATTTTATTTTTTTTCTACAATACTGAGTACTGAACCTATGGCATCCTGAGTCCTAAGCGTGTGCTCTACCACTGAGCTGTACCTCCAAGGCTCCATTTCAATTTATCAAGTCAGATATTTTATCTAATCCCTGTGGCACACAAGAGTGAATTGATGGAAGAGAGAACGTTTTATCAATCAAAGCAAATGCAAGAAAGATGTTTTGTGAAAACAAATGAAAATATTTCCTCTCTCCTAAATTTTTCTTGTTTTATTCTCATATAGAATGTTATACAAATCTATTTATATAAATAATGTATTTAGTTCATATTGCTTCTTTCAAAGCTTTTTTTTTAATTTCAGCTTATTACACTTTTATTCTTCCCATTTGAAAATATGTCTCTACCATATTCAGGGATTGCGGGTTCTTGTAAGTATCATTAAACTACTAACTGGTTACATATAAAAAGTGTCCCAAACTGCTTGTATTAGTCAGGATTTTGTTCAAGAGAAGAGTTTGCTCTAGTTAGCTTAAGGAAGTAATAAGTAGTTACAGATTCTTTAAAAGGGCCACAGACAAAATCTAAAACGAGTTATCAAGAGGAACTTACAGGGCCAAGGTTTGCTTCCAAAAATATCACTACCATGACAGGTACAGAACTGAAAAATTGTTGACTTCAGGACCACACTACTTCTGTCCCAATCCAAAGGCCACTGGATCTGAAGTTGCCAACTAAATCTGGAAGTTGCTTCTACCTCTCCTTATGCCAGGAGAATTATATTTCTTCTGTGCTTTGCACCAACTAAATGCCCATATCCTGAGTCTCTCAATATGCACAGTTCCAAATCCAAGATCATATCAGAATGGCAGAATGAAGGCAACACCTTGAATCTGAGAAACAAACGAGCTTGCACAGCGCAGCCTGAAGTTTCCTAGATGCAGAGGGGAGCGGGTGTGGGACAGGAGTTGAAAGGACTTGGAACGCACATTGAGAAGCTATAGCCATCAATTCTTAAAAAATAAAAATGGAAGTGGGAATACTGATGAATACTGTGTATTTATTTATAAATAAAGAGAGGAATTCCCTAAAATTACTTATTGCAGGGGAGGCAAGTGTGAAGTTTGCGGAGCAGGCCAGCTGCAGAATATTTAGGTTTGTATCTATGCAGCTCTCCCAAATCAGGCATGCACAGGGTAGAGCTGGGTATGAAGCTCAGGAGGATTTCTGTATTCCTGTCCTCTGGCAGAACACTCTCTGGGAACCCTTCATCTTTGCCCTAAGACCTTCAGTAGGATGAATGAGGCACAAACATTCCTTTTCATTTAATTCACTTCACCTTAAAAGATAATCAAAATTTAAGCAAACATTTTCCTAGACATTGATAAACCTAAAGCTATTCTAAAGATTTTGCTAGAAAAGCAAAAGGTCATCGGACAATCAAAATAGTTAGAATAACTAAAATAATTTTGGAAAGAAAAACAAAAAGCAAATTTAAAGGATGTGCAATCTTTATTCGAGAATTACTGTCAAGTTATCTGGTAAAATAGTGTTTTATTGGCATAAGTATAGACAAATCTATCAGTGAAAAGAAATAGATCATCAAGAAAAGCAAAACCAGAAAGAAAGACTCTAGGGTAAAGCTATAATTGACAGAATGATAGAAAATATATGCACTCTACACACCTGACAAGAGATTGATATGTAGAATAGATAAAGAGAAAAAATTCAACAGCCAAAAGAAAAAAAACCATTAAAATTAAGCAATAGATTTAAAAACACATTTCATGAAAGAAAGCATGCAAATGGCCAAAAAGAATGGGGAAAAAATGTTCCATACTGCTAATCATGTGGGAAATGTAAATCGAGACCACAATGAGTTATGACCTCCCCACCCAGTAAGAATGACTTATCAAGGAGACGAAAAATAGAAAAGGATAGGAATGTACGTAAGTACTGCCAAACAGAAGACAAGATGCCCCTGTCTAGAGAAGTGAGAATAAAACTAGCATATAACTCAGCAATCCCACCCAAGCACACATATCCAAAGGAAATGAAATTGATACATTCAATGCAAAAGAGACATCTGCATTCCCATGTTGATTGCAGCAGTATTCACAATGACCAACCAACAGAACAAATTAAGCCTCCATCGACTGATGAATGGATAAAGAAAATGCAATTCATATGTACAGTGGAATACTACTCAGCCATAGAAAATATAATCCTGTGATTTCTCATAAGACAGATGCAACTAGAGAGCATTATTTTAAATGAAATAAGCCAAACTCAATCTGTGGAATATAAAAACATTGATCTTGTAAAAGTTGAGAAAAAAATAGTGGTTACTGAAGGCCAGGAAGAAAACAAGACAAATCTGGGAATAGGTTGATCCATGAGTACTTGGTTATAGTTAAATAAAAGCAAGGAATCTTTGTATTACTGCACACAGGGTGAATATGGGCAGTAATGGAGAAGTGCATATTTCAAAAAGGTAAAAGTATATATGAACTGTTTTCATCAAAAAGAAGTGATGTGCCAGGAGATAGGTATGGTTAGCCGGATTATACGTTACACAATGTGTGCAGTATCAAAGCATCATATTACTGCACTAATATATATATATATATGTTTATTCTCTTACAGATTAGCTAAAAAATAGAATGAATTTAAATTAGAAAATTAAATCTGACAACTGATTCAAATCAATTCTTCAAATAAAGGAATCTTTTAAATAGACATTCTTAGAACACCTGGATATTGCTATCAAAGAAAATAACGATCCTTGATTCTTATATCATTTGGTACACACACACACACACACACACACACACACACACATGCAAATGAAAAGAAAAACTAGATCAAGATGGGTTTGGATCTACATGTTAGAGTATTAAGCTTCTAAACCCTCGTGGTGGTGCATGCCTGTAGTCTCAGGACCCTGGAGATTGAAGGAGGAGGATGACCTTGAGTTTGAGCCCTGAGTTCGAGCCCAACTTGTGCTACATAGTGAGTTCCAGGCCAGCCTGATCTATGTAGTGAGACCCTGTCTCAAGAGAAACACAAAAAATGTATTACTATTCTAAAAGAAAGTAGAGAATATTTTCACTGCTGAGATAAAGCGAAAATATTTAGGATGAAATAACAAAAATAACAAAATAAAAATTCAAAAAACTGTCGGTTGAAAAATTAAACATGTTTGAACTTAAAATGTTTCCCTTCTTATTAGAAAGCACCAATAGAAAAATGGATACCTTCTCTCAGACTATAAAGAATCTTGCTTCCATGATATCTAAAGAATGCTAATAAATCAATCATTTAAAATGAACCCTGAAAAATATCAAGAAGAAGATTTGAATAGACTCTTCACCAAAGAAGATTTATGCATGTCCAATAAGCATGGGAAAAGATAGCCAAAGTCATTAATTACCAGAGAAGTGAAGGTGAAAACGTGGTGAGGTAGAACTTCACACCAACTGGAACAGTTAAAATAAAAATGACTGGCAATCCCAAGTACCGGTGAGGATGTGCAGTGCTCTCATACATTATTGTTGGAAGTCAAATGGTTCAACCCTTGTGAAGAACAATTTCTCTTTCATTTTTGGACTTAGTCACACATCTAAATGACTAAAGCGTTCAAGAGAAAAAATAAACCCACACACACCACCATTACCACCATCATTGCATAGGATATTATTCAGCAGTATAGAAGAATGAACAGATACACATGATGATTTGCCAAGATATAGAGCTGTTGGGAGCCACTGAAGTTGGAAATTGACCACACATGAAGGGCTGTGGCATGGCCAAGGCATGGCCACCCCAATAACATGGAGAACCCTAAGCAAGCCACATAAACAAGCTGTTCCAGCTCCAAGAAGGCAAAGGGCCCAGGCCAGCCAGGCAAACAAGTTGCTAGGCAATGGGGTTGAAATTGACATCATACTTCTGAGTTTACAAATAAACGTGCTCCCAATTTAAATTACAAAAATGAAAGGGTGAGTTTACCTCGTAATAGATTATACTCAGCAGAATACACCATTTAAAAATTTAAAATTCTAATAAAGATGAAACTACCACAGCAGAAACACAATGCAATCTGATAAAGGCTAAAAAGTGTCCTGTAGAAGAGCCTTTACACTGGACAATTAAAGCACCCAGTCAGTGCTAATTTTGGGTCAAGCGTATGCTTATGCTTTTCCAGGAGATGCTAAATGGCCTATCTGGGTGCCAGAGCATGCTGTCCAACTGTGTCACAGACCCCAACCCAGAGAAGTGGTTGATTCCACCTCTCAAGAAGCTGATGCTTAATCCTATGACAGTCATGCTTCAGAGACCATGCCACAACTGATAGAATAGGATAGAGCTAGAACCAACCTTGATTGACCCAGGATTCTGAGGAGATGGTAGCAAAAGAAAAGTTCTAAATAGGTGATAAGAGTATATAGAGATAACCAAAGTGAAAGTTTAATGAAAATAAGGGACACAAAAGTTGCCAGTATTTTTAAGATAAAACACAAAATGTATGTTAATTATAGATAAGACTTTTGTCCTTTCCAAAATTTTTTTATAAGAGATATCTGCTAATTGACCTACAACAATTCTGACTGGTCAATTTATAGGTATAAATTCTAAATTTATAAAAAAAATTATTGCAATTCAATTTTGGTTAAAAAATATATTTGTTTGCACTCTGATTTTGTAAGTTCAGCAAAGGGGCATGATACTAGTGCATAAATAGTTCCCAGGAACTTAGAGAGTTCTCATGGACACCAAAAAGCTTTGTGCTTGTTTCTATGTCTGTTCAGATCTGTACAGATCATCTATCCATACTTGTCCATTTGTACCTTCTGTGAACAGGTGTTTCTTTTATTTGGTTTCAACAATTTTTTTCTCTTTTCTTCTTTTTGCATTTTTGAATCATCTAATCAAAGTTTAATTTGGGTCATAGATTAAAAAAAAAATCATACTTCCACCTGGGTTCCCAGCTAGACAAAATTTTGCTAAAAATGGTTGTGTGAATGTAATGCATATTGTTGTTTATTATTAACTTATGAATCTCTCATTGTTCAAAAATAATGTTAAATGTTGTGATTAAATTTTTCATAAGTCATTAAAGCATTAGGAAAAGAATTAAATAAAATCCCTTAGGGTGGGCAGAGATTACTAGACAGGACTTCAACTAATGAATAAGAAAGCAACCACCTGGTAACATTTAACCAGTTCTCATTCACTGATCAGAGGCCCCAGTGAGCTCTACAGTCTTATGGGAGATGCCTCAAGTAAAGTTATGAAAAATATTATTTTAATATGGTCACATTGGTCATCATCAAAAGAAATTGTTATAGTGTATTTGGATGGCCCCCACTTAAGCCTCATGCAATCATGGACGTGGCTGAGTCTAGCGTTCGTGATTGGATTGTTGTCTAGCACAAGGATTGGCAATGTGAATGCTGCACCTACCCAGGGGTGCGGCTGATATACAGTGTAAGGGTGAGAAGAAGACATGTTTTCTCTCTCGCCAGGTTTGTGCCTTGCTGTTTGGAGGCTACCATAAATGGCTGCCCCACCACACCACCCTGCCTTGCAGCCAACTGAATATGGACTGAAACCTCCAAGAACTGTAAGAAATAAACCTTCCTTCCCTAATTTTGGGTGTCAGTTATTCTGTCTCAGCAATGAGGGAAAAGTAACCAAGACAGAAATAATACAATAAGGTTTTTGCTTTAAAGATGTCCATGCGAAAGTTTTCATATAGCTATGACAGACTGTTATTAACTTCATGGTATATTCATGTGTCCAGATGTACAGGTCTTCCAAAATGTAAAACAGGGAATGTTTATGGTGACAGAATTTTGTTTCAGATTCAGACCTCTGCCTCCAACAAATGCATATGAGATATGCATCCCACTAAAGGTCAACAAGTTAGGTAAAAGTTTTTATGTATTAGATAGGCATGATTGACAAAAAAGGAGGTATCTTAGGTCAAAAATGAAAATTCAGGTATGTTACAAAATGTCATCATGATTATCATGCTATAATGTTGCATATGTTTTTGATTTTTAATTGTGTAAAACATGTAACTGTTTATTAGCATTGTATAGGTATTAAAATGTTAAAACATCCATGGTTGCTAACAATTAATTGTTCTATTTTATGTATTAAGATGCTTGATATTTAAATAAGATAATAATTCTAAGCTTACGGCCTCTGCTACACTATACTTTATTCATTTTTTTCTTCTGTATGTTCAACAACAGAGGTTTAGAGCTCAAAAGTTAGAGACACACATGGGCTAAAAGAATAGCCAATATTTTGGCCCTTGCCCTCCAAGATTGATGAGCACCCAGGACATACGAGGACCTCTGCTATATCATCCTATACTCAGTGAGTCCCTGATCTTCTGATCAAGAAGATTGTGAAACCACAAAGGAAAATGACTGTTGGTGTGTGGTGTGCCTAAAGAGAGTCAGCAGGAGAAAAAGTCTCTCAAGATTTCATAGAAAGCAACTTGGTCAAGCAATGACTATAACTTACCTGAGTGGTTGACACTGACAGAAGAGCTAAGAGGTGCTATGCATAGTTCCAGTGTATTCCTGAAGAAATTTAACTGACCTTGATAGATAACAAAAAACTGACTGTGTTTAATACAGGTCTCACCTTAACTTGATCTTGAACATTCTGCAGCAAAGTACAAACATAAGAGGCATAAACAATGCTGTAGTAATATATTAGTCATAAAAGAAACTCAATCAGTAACACCTTCTGACAATTCCTAGCTACACTAGCAACTGTTTACTATACAGGGTTTAAATTGTGGAATGCAGGGACTTAAAATCCTTGGACTGCACTTAAAATAAAAAGATCTTATACAGAGTTCTGCAAACACAGCTCCTCCAGCTTCAACTGACCACCCAACCTCTG